>LPNX010672192.1:37303-47341 GCA_001517045.1 Pseudotsuga menziesii | reverse complement strand
ATACAATGCAAGGTTATAGCAAGTAGTTACAAAATATATCACTATCAGTTATACAGCATTCAACATTTTCACATATTAGTCTGAGATCCGTCTGCAATCTTAGTCTAATCCAGACTTTGCAAGAAAAATAGGGTTTACTTCAAAAAAATATTTTAGGGTTTACTTCAAAATTCACGCAGCATATATATGATCAACACATATATATATGAGATCAATGCATATTATCTTTCAAGGCCTGCAGCACAGGTCGCAGCTCCACTTCCAGGAGGAATCTTTACCATCAAGCAAAAAGCAAATACCAACGCATTATATATCAGACAGCACCAGTTTTCAGGCATCTTTCAACGCAGGCACCAGTTTTCAGGCAGCATACAATTCTTATATATCAGCAAATATATCAGATAGCACCAGTTTTCAGGCAGCATACAATTCTTATATATCAGTAAATATATCAGATAACACTAGTTTTCAGGTGCAGGCACCAGTTTTCAGGCATCAAATCACCAGCTTACACCGTTACAAGGCTCGAAATCACCAGCTTACACCGTTACAATTAGGGTTCACCGATATTTCTCCAGCACAATCTCTCCACGCAGTTCTTCAATCTCCAAGATACACCAATTCGCTGGTCTTCACACCAACATGCTGGTCTTCACACCAATTCGCTGGTCTCTATGCAGAAAACATTAGGGCTTCCAGTACAAAGGGAGGTCGCGCCTTGAGAGATTCGAACATGCAGTCTTCAAGATAGAACGCAGCAATATATGTCTCCTTCACGCAGTCTTTATTCTGCAATCAAGTTGGAGAGGGTCCATGACAATAAGCCAGTGCTCGTCGTCGCAGCCGGGGAATAGGGACGCAGTTTCACACAAGCAGCGTATTGTAAGCCGGCAATTCAAAACTCAACACACAGCTTCATTTATTAACTCCACGAAGGTCACACGCTGGTAGCAATATTCCAACGCAGCTTCACACAAGCATCAAATGCAGCCTCCACGCAGCATACTCCACGCAGGTCTCCACGCAGCTGAGTGATTGCACGCAGCTTCAATCAAGAGCACCACCGGTTGATCAACGCAGTTTTCAGGCAAATCGCAGCTCCAGCCAGAATTAGGGTTTCATCTCAACGCATCTCCACAAAACAATGTACAGACTCCTCATAATGGGCTTCTTCAAAACGCAGGCAGCTCCATCAAGATCAGATTTGCAGTGTTAGATGATCAACGCGCAGTCTTAAATGATCAAATCGGAATGTTCTCCTCCAGAAGGGCGATTTCTCCATGTGCTTGCAGAGAACAATCTCCACTCAGTATACAACACAAGTAGCCTCTTCGTTCAGTATTAATGCAGCTCTTAACCTTGTGGTCGTGGACGTTTTAGAGATTCAAAACATGGGTCTCGGCTCTCACAAGAAATTATTGTTCAGGCTTCACGCAGGTTGCTTGAAACAAGGCAGATACACTCACTTGAAACTGGCTACTGTTGCAGATACACTCTCACTTGAAACTGGCTGCTGATGCAGATACACTCGCATGCAGACGAGGACTTGCTGAGAATCAAACACACGATGTTGGTTTCTGCAAGGTAGGGGTTTTTGGGTCCAAGGATTCGATCAACGGATAGTCTTTAATCTTCAACACAGCACTCACTCTTATTAGCTCAGAAAACACAGTTTACGATTCTCAGCTCATATCAGCTCAGAAAACACAAGTAGGCTCAACTCACGCTCACAATACATGAGCAGGCTCATACAACAGCCTTTACAATGCAGCAGGTCGCAGCCCACCAGGATGAAAATGCAGCAGAAGAATAACTCAATAACTCAGGATTAGGGTTAGGTATTGCATGCACGCAGAGAATAAACTCAGGAAGATGGAGTAACGCATATAGTGCATGCGACTCCACTGGCAGACTGATGGAGCAGTCTGGCAATGGACTGGCAAGCAGAATGCCAGTAATGGGTAGAAATGCAGCAGGAGTTATGGCAGACAACCCTGCTCTGATACCACTTGTTGGTAATAACTCCCGATTCCAATTGATTATTCAAATGCAAATGCCTATATTTATACATTTCATGAGGCGGTTGATTACCATCCTTTTCGCCTTCCTATCTATTCATATTCCTATTATTTATTTACAATAATCCTGACGGATTATTCTAACAGATAGCTATGAAGAGTATGTTGTAATAGGGGACACCTCTCATTGTGATTGAGATATTAATTATCTTCAAGATGTTAACCATAATATAGATGCTTTTGACTTTGTACCAAATGCATCTGCTGACTAAGGGTGTCAAGAAGATCAATTTGTCCCCTTTGAAAACCCAAAAGATAATGAGCAGATTGAAAGAACAACATGTAACAAATTTGGGTCTATAGCAAATACTAAAGGCAACCCTTAGTTTTCTGATTTGCAGAAAAAGGAAGAGTGCAATAGATATGAGGAGGCAGATGATGATCTGGAAAGTCTAGAACAACAGGGCATAACTCACCCTTCCCAGTCAGAGGTTGAGCAATATACAGTTAATGTGGAGATCACTGAAATCAGCCAGCAACAACATTTCATTCAATTGGAACAACATATAGAGGTATTCCTTTATGGTTTTTATGACCCTGTTGCTAACTATCTGAAACTTAAAAGAAGCATAGATATCAATATATTTTTGTCAGATGATAGTTGGTTCTGTCACCCTTTAAAACTACATTGCTGCATGCTAGAGTTTCATTTATTTTCGGGTCAAGATCAAGGATAAGTTCAACATAGCAACTTCTGACATGGCTTCATTAGAATCATGATGTCACTTGATAAGAAGACTCTACTGATTAGAATTAGGAGTAGGAATAGATAGGAAAATAAACTCTTAATATGAGCAGCTAGGTCATTTTAATTTGTTTTCATGAATAAAGTAAAGGGGGCTATAAGCAAGTTGCAGCGGATCAGTTATAAAAGACAAATGACTCCATGCCCAATGGAACACTAGAAGATAGCTTTAATTATTCTTTTTCATGAAAGGCATTTTAGTCTAGGGTCCTTGGGACCTTGCAAGGAGGTTCCCATCCCTGAGTAGGAGCCAAATGTTATCTCCCAAAATAAATTTATTTTCAATAAGTTCACTCATACAATTTATTTTTGATAGGATGAAGATTTCAAGATGCATTATGAGATTTTATATGTGATTAACAAAGTTTGAATAGCTAGTGCTCTGTTTTTCAAGAAAATTTGAAAGTTTATCTTTCGGTGTCTTAGGCATACTTTTCAACAATTCATTAGCCACCAAAAATCTATCTTTCGATAGCTAATAGCTTCGGCTCAAGACCACGTTAACCATTGAAAGCCTGTTGGTCGCATTTTTTTGAAAAGGGACTTTCAGTGGCTTAGGATAATGTACCAATGATTCATTAGCCACTGAAATCCCTAATTTTGGCTACTAAGACCAAAATTTTAGGGCACTCCAAGCCAATGAAAGTGGCGTTTTACTATGAAAATTCATGTTTTATAAACGGTGATTCTGAGCGACTAGTGAATCATTTTACAAAATGCTGAGGTTTTTTTGTTCCTAACATGTCAAAGAAAAATAACCTCTCTCTTTTCAGCAGTTTGGCCAATGTTTTAGGGAAAAATATGACCTATCAGTCCTCCAGGTGGCATTCTCGACCTCATCTATCAGTCCATGAATATTTGATACAGATGTTGAAGAGTTCAAATATCAAACCTAGGTCCCAGAGAATCAACCGGCTATTAGGGAAAATACATCAACTAGAGGTCTTAGAAGGAAAATCCAAACCCTAAACCTAAAACACATCTTGCGCTGGAAACCCTAGTAGAGGAAGCTATTAGCCTTCAGAATCCGATGGTATCCCATGATATTGCTGATATTCCAAATCTTATGCAGGTTGAGAAAGTACCAGAAGGACATGAGTAAAGTGTAAAAGTTTGATTTAAAGGCTAAATATTTTTTTGTAGAAAATAGAGATTTTGGTGGCTTAGGCGAACACAACAGCTGTTCATTAGCCACTGAAAGCAGAGGTTTTGGAAGCTAACATACCCAGGATTCTGCCTCCTCAACCGTCGAAAGCAGAAAAGGTTGCAAAAAGATGTTTTGGCATGCAGAACCAGTTTTTGCGAGTACAACTACCTCAAGGATGAAATATAAAGCTGAAATTTGTTGGAAACACCATTGGGAGAGGTATGTTCCAATTTTGAGGATACAACCATGGAGAAAAGGGTCACAAACCCTACCTATTTTTTATCAATAGTGGCTTATCTATCAGATGATAGGTTAAAGATATACTTCAGTGCTCACTGCAGTCTTCAAAAAGTTCAATGAGTAAACAAGAGTTAGCATTAGATAGACTAGTAGTTAAATTAGGGTTTCTGACCTAATTTTGCAAAAAACATTAATTTTATCTATTTTTAGTAAAACATATCCAATTTTTTAGGATCTAAATATTTTTGTAAAGGCTATAAATCCTAAGACTTATTTTGAAGAAAGTGTTAGACTTCAGGGACCTGTAGACCATTACTATTGTCAAGCTTCTCATATTGCTCATGACCTAATATAAGCTCTTTTTCTATCATATGTTCAGCTTCCATTTTCTGTCTATTCTATGCTTATGTTTGAATGTGTTATTCAGGTTTATTGATGTTTTATAGCTCTCATCCTATTGGCATATTGATGATTTGAATTATAAGTACTTTCCTTGTTATTATTAACCATTTATATATATCTATTTTATGTATGAATTTTTCAACATGATGAAAACACCATCTATGGCACTTTGGAGGTGCGAAGAACAACCCGGTGTCTTTAAACACCAACAAATAGAAATCAGAAAATAACATGCTCTCAAGTTGTTGCAATTTATTTTTTTTGATGTTTTTTATATTAATGTACATTTAATTACATTGTTGGGTCAACTCTGCAAAACCCTCGATCATGCCTGTTTTGGTAGAGTTCCCATATTAGCCTTTCCCATATAGACTTGCAGGAGCCAATGTCATCCAATTTTGTTTCTTGATTTGTTTTTTTGCTCCTAGACCGAAAGTGTTGGTTGCTTTGGGCAGACCCAGGTTTACTATAATCAACCAACAACACCCCTAGCTCACTGGCCCTTTCGGCGACAGAACGCAAAGCAGCCTGAAGTCTCACCCAAAGTGATTCTAATGGGTTGGCCAAGGACTCAAGTGTCTTGGACCAGGTTCTGTGGCAATCCTACTTGCGGTTCGTAGATCCCCTAGCTGCGAGGTCTCTTCCTCTGCGCATCGCGCGATCTTCTGCTCGTGTCGCGCACTCTCCTTGTCTCCCAGCTCTTCTAGCCGCGGGATATTCCTTTATACCATCGTGTGGTCCTTTTCTACATTGCACACTTCCCCTGACTCGCGATATCTCTAGCCTTACCATGTCATCGTGTAGCGTGCGACACGCAGCTCCTACCCAATGCTAAGTCCTTAACCTACGGTATCGTGCACCGCAGCTCCTCTGCTGGTGCGGTATCACCTCTCTGTGATACCCTACCTCTGCGGCTTAGTGCACTTAGCGTTGCTTGTGTTGATGTGCAAGACTTAATAGACAAGGCTATTCAATACTGCAACTAGTGACTGTTTCATACAAAGCATAAATGAACCACTTACAACATGCCAAAGACTCCGACTTATATTTATCCTTCTATGTTACTGTGAACCGATTAACACATTCATTCATTAAACTGTAGCAAAGTCCATGAAATGCCTGAGAAATGCATAAGTAAACATAACACATAAAGTAATCACATAACACTTGATTTTAACGTGGTTCGCCTCCAGGATGGAAGTTACGTCCACAGAACTGTGTTTTTCTTATAGCTCAGGGGAAGGTAAAACACAGTTCTGCTGCACCGCATATGTAGCTCAAGATCTTCTCTCTTAGATCTCTTTTCTCCTCTATATTTCTCTCCTACAATATACTCTTCCCTCTCTGTCGATCCCTGCAGATCGTTACATGTATTCTCTATAAGCCAGCTACTAGTCACAGTAAGATTGCTACCGCTAATAACAGAACCAGAGCTTGAATTTTACAATTGTCTAACAATCTACAAACAACTAACAACTGGGAAAACCCGCTAATGTCCAACCCTTTACAATACAAAATTTATCCCTTTATAGGCAGCCCGAAGGTCTTGCCATTACAACACTGTGGGCCTGTCCCAACAGTAACCCAAACCCTAACTAGTGACAGTTGGCCATATCTATACTTGAGGTAGCCGCTTTCCGTCACACCATAGCTCTTTGTAGTCTTCCATGCTTCCCGGCACTGATCATGGGTAATATGCATCACTTCGCTTTTCTGTCCTTCATCTTCAATGTTTCAGCCTCGTTGCTCCTTCTCCTTTATGAGGGTCGCTGAGCCCTCTTGTCTTCCGCCGCTGCCTTCAATGCAGTGGGTGAGCTCTCTCTTCTTGGCCGCTCAGGTACCGTTGCCTTTCTTGACTTTTCTATCTTAAAAGTCATGGTTTCCGGCTCTGCTCTGCAGCTGGAAACGTGTTATGGCATCGTAGCTCTGTCTTATCTTCTTTCCGCCAAAACTTATCTCTCCGCTAAACTAGCAGCTTCTTCTGTAGCTGCGGGACCCTGATCCAACAATCCCCTAACACTTACTTGTGGCTCATCCTCGAGCCACTTCCAGCGGGCTTCTCCTGCTGCAGCTTTTTCTTGGCTTCCTGCGAAGTCCTGTGCAACCTGTCTCGAAGTCCTGCGACTTCCTTCTGCATCACCTCGACACGCTCTTGTAGTTTCTGTAACTTGGTTCACTGGTCTCTCTTACCCTTCTACCGCTACCTTCAATGCAGTGGGTGAGATATCTCTTCTCAGCCGCTCAGGTACCGTTGCCTTTCTTGACTTTTCTATCTTAAAAGTCATGGTTTTCGTCTCTGCTCTACAGCTAGAAATGTGCTACGGTGTCATAGCTCTATCTTATCTTCTTTCCACCAAAACTTATCTCTCCGCTAAACTAGCAGCTTCTTCTGTAGCTGCGGGACCCTGCTCCAACAGAAAGTCACCAAGTCTCCCTATTATGGAGAGAAATTCGTATGGCTTGGGGTACCACAACAGACAGCTTGACTCCAGAAATCAATCCTTTCGAATATGAAATAGAAATCAAATATCTAACACTAAAGGATCAGACCTCGTACCTTATTTTGGACGGTTGAAGTAGATCCCTATTGAGCTTTCCAACTTTAGCTTGAATTGATAGATTACTTCCTCAGCAACAAGTAAACAATACAAGCATACTATATATATTGGTGTTAGATCTATTCTGGCATATATAATCAACAATGTATAAGTATTTGAAAACATCCATGGATAAAATATTCATTCAAGCATACATTATTGGACAGGAAAAGATATTTCTATTAATAAAAATTAGAGATTACAATGGATACAACCTTTGTTGGCACGTCTGCGAATTGGAGAAACTGAATCCCCCACTTGGGCCTCCACCACCTCAATCCTCCATATCTCAATAGCAAGCTCACAAGCAAAAGGTAAGCTTGGGAAGAACACAAAAGTGCTCCAAGGGACAAAAGGATGCAGACTCAAGCATAAGTTCTGGCAATAATGGACAATAGTTTCTTTGCTCTCAATTCTCTCATATGCCTTCAATGTACCATAGAGTTTCTTATATAGTTTTCAAAGGGGTAATGAAAGGTCAAATATGAGCGATCTCAAGGCATAGGGAAGGCCAGGAGTCGAGTGAGTCGGATCCATGTCAAGGAAAACTCCAAAAGGTTTTGGATTATGCACACATCTTGATGTACACGGTTTTAGGGGTCAAAGCTGCGTATACACGCGATTAGGGGTTTAAAAGTCACGTATAGCAATTTTCACATGTTTTTAGGGATGGTATAGGAAACATCAAAGGACAAAAAATGGTCCAAGGGGTCCAAGGAGTCTACAGAGGGACAGGGGAAGGCCATACAAGTGTGATTCTCTTGGAGTGGTAAAATGAGCTATAATAGATGCCCCCTAATGTGTGAGGTCAGAGGGGTCATACGATGGCTGAAATACATTATAAGTCCATCCCAGAAATGGAGTGATGAAGGATCCCAAATGGAAGACCAGCCACCCAATCAGCATAGTACAATGATAGAAATCTGCACATAACTGCAAATACATATAGTAGTCTCGGATACATAAGAGTACAATGGCCATGAATATGCATGATACAAGATATCACATAAGTGGTCATCGCCACGTACAATATACATAGATCAGAATCTCCATGATGAGGATATACAAAGGATCATGATCTCCAGAATGGCTGAAGATATACAATGGATCAAGATCTCCATAACAACTGGAAATGTTTGAAATATACTAGAATCAAGTCACAAGAGCTGAAATCTCATGAACACTGGCACGATCAAGGATGTAGCATATAAAAGATGCCACCAATCTGGAAGGTCTTCTACACAAACCACTACGAGTACATGTCATACTATGTGAATAGAAGTGTCGAGGTCGAACATAGTAGTCCATCATTTGATTACTGGTCATTGATGTATACCATTAACAGACACGAGATCACCCACCGATAATGAAAATGGGAATCAAGGTACTAGAGTGCAAACTAACAATTGTGAATAAATGTGTTGAGGTCAAACACTTGAGAGGATCCATTGATTAGGGGACATTGATGTATTCCCAAAGACTGTCGATGGTGAGAGAACCTGCCACTGATGACTGCAAGTCTCAAGGCACTCAAAATGACTCTAGATTCCTATCCTAGAATAAATTATCTGAAGTCGATCAGATGAAATCTGCGGGAAGGAGGGAATTAAGGCTTCACCCATCATCCAACATGAGGTACTCAGCAAAGCTGTATAATGTGGAAGAACTAGATCATAAGGTGCACGAACTAGTAACTGTACTAGGAATTGCCAACATGAAAAGTCAAGATAACTAATGAATGGCTGACTCAGGTTTCAACTTCCTTTGAACAAGAGCATAACAAGGAATGGTGACTGAATAAAGGTATCCTAGACTCGATATAAAAACTGGGACATCTCTGCGACATAGGAGGCATTGATAGAGGCTCCATAGGGACTAGAAGCTTAACCAGTCGATGGAGATAAACTCCGATAAATGAGTACAGCTCCTAAAGTCAAACTATAAACCCAATAAATGGATGTGATATACAATGCTCTGTTCGAAGGCAACATGACTCGATAGCTGCCAAAGATAACATCTTTCCTTGTCCGACTTTTTGGTTTTTTGATTTTTTTTGGACTTTTTCAAATATTTAAAAAGCTCGAAAAAGAATAAAACTGCTTTATAGTTATAGACTAGGAGGAGACGAGATTCATAGGGGCAAACATAGTAGTTCCAAGTAGTGGAACATACCTATGCTCAATGCAAGGACACATGTGTAGGATATCGACACTCAGGGGAAAATCCCCTCCTAGTAAAAAAGGGAATCAAGCTACAAAGGATACATATAATGGCTCTGCATGGCTAGACATGAGACAAGCTCGGGCTATATGGATGAAATGCAATGTCAGGGAAGCAGACATAAAGCTCAATAAGGTAGACAAAGCTCATGATAATGCAATTACAACTTGTCATAAGGGAGTCCTGAGGGAAATAGGATAGCAAAAATATCAAGAGGAATATGAGGCTCTTGCGAAATGTCATGGAAGTACTATACAATGGACTCCCACACCCTAAAGGACAAAACATTAGCATGGGAACCAAATGCAGATAAGGCGCTAACTAGGGTACCCATGTAAAGTCAAGCTCTACCACTCATATCATGTCACTTCTAAAACAACAAGAAGGTTTTGTGGCATAATAGAGTGGGGTTCGTACCTAAGGCTATGATGAAACGGTCATAAGGTCATGAAAAATACAAACGGTGATGAAACCTAACATATATGCCAGTTTAGACATGATACCTGAGATCGACACGAACGGGTCAATCCAACGGCTGAAACGACACTCAATAAGGTCTCCTACATCATGAATTAGGTAAAAAACGATCCAAAATGATTAGAAATTGTC
>LPNX010672192.1:22829-35395 GCA_001517045.1 Pseudotsuga menziesii | reverse complement strand
GTGTAAAAATTTGTGTTTGTGATGAATTTATTGTGTATGAAACAAATGCCAATCTAACACGTAGTTAGCATATGAGTCAACAACTTGATTATTAATTCTTGTAATATGTATGTATGTTATATTGTCAAATTGTCGTTCTAATAATCTCACACGTAAGAATCTTCTTAATAACGTCAGATCTCTAACATGGTACAAGCCATTAAGCTATGACACTACTAACTCTAAATCAAGACGTACCTCAAAAGAGAGAATTCCATGTGAAATGACATCCCATAGAAGCTCAATAACGTCACTATATTCAGCAACATTGTTTGAAGATGGCCGCAAACATGCGCCTCCTAAAGATAGTACCTAACCCATAGGAGTATAAATCACCCAAGCAGCAGAGGCTGAGTGTTGAGTGTGACGGCTTGCACCATCCACGAATCCTATGTAGGTGGAAGATTCCATTGACATCTGCGAAAAGAAACGAAAACTAATCACAAACCCGATCACTATAAGAAAAATACCTAACTATGCAAAAGTGTACAATAATGTATAGTAACAAGCCTTTGCTGAGAATCATGCATAGTACTTCTTGAGATAGATCCCATTCCTAGGCTCCACCAAGGTCGTTCCCTCATAATCCACTAACTCATAAGCACCCTTCTCTAACACACGTTTCACGACGTAAGGACCATGCCACATGGGGTTAAAATTTCCTACCCCCAAGGGTTCTTTCGGTTGATCCCACAAAAGGACCAAGTCTCACTCACTAAACCTCCTTGGATGGACAGACTTATCATACTGGACCTTTATGCGACGTTTATTTACTTCTAGAGCCACCAAGGCATCTCGACGCTGCTCATCAAGTTGCTCAAGGTGGACCAAACGCTCCTCCAATGGTGAAGTGTTTGGTAAGACTTCTACGGCTAGCTTCAAAGAAGGAATCTCGCATTCAACCAGCAATATTGACTCCACTCCATGTACAAGTTGATATGGAGAAAAACCTGTGGCAGTGTTAACAGTGGTTCTATATGCCCACAAAGCAGGATATAACATGATGTGCCAATTATTCTTGCTCTGTACGATGGTGCATTGGAGAATGCATTTGAGTGATTTATTCACTGCTTCTACCTATCCATTTGCTTGAGGGTAGTAAGTGGAGGAATTTTCTTACTTGTAACCTAACTTTGATGCCAACTCTTCCATCATACGATTATGAAAGTGCAAGCCATGGTCAGTGACAATCTCTTTTGGAATTTTGAACCGAGTAATAATCCGGTTGAATACGAAGTGCATGGATGTCTCACAAACAGATTTAAATGTAGGCATAGCCTCATCCTATTTCATGAAGTATCAACAGCACTATGATATGATGATGCCCCCCAGTTGATGCTGGGTTGCAATCCATAAAATCAAGCCCCCACTTAGTGAAGGGACCGGCGGTGATGATGGGATGTAACAGGGCAGGTTTTGAGCGCATATTACATGCAAACAACTAGCAAAGGTGGCACCTCTTGACCGCATCTACACAATCCTTAAAGATCGACGGCAAGAAATAATCTGCTCTTAATATTTTTTGGGCTATAGAAATCCCAGCTAAATGACCACCACACACCCCTCTATGGCAATCATTCAGGACTACCTCATCCTCTTCATGAGTTAAACAACATCGTAAAATGGAATCTACCCCACGACGGTACAAAGTAATATCCACTATGAGGTAATTCTTAGATACATGACATAATCATCATTGTTCATCCCATGAGAGGTGAGTAGGAACCTTCAATGTTTGTAAATATATAATGATATCCCCATACCATGGGTCTAAAGTTGATATTAAGAAGATGTGTTCATCGACAAATGTATCTTCACAAACCAACTCCTTAGCCTCACTTGGGAAATCCGATATAGGCTCTGCAAAAATAAAAAAATTCTTCGATTTTGCCAAAACAAATTCGAGATCGAATTCTTGCAGGATGACAATCCATTTATTATATTTTCCCCCAATCATCCTTCGAGTGAGGATGAATTGAAATGGATTGACATGGGATACAACCAAGGTCTAGTGAAGGAGAATATAATATCTCAGCCATTGAACCGCATGTACAGCAGTAGCTAAAGCAAGCTTCTCAACATGAGAATAACAAATCTCTGCATCAATAAGGTTCCGGCTTAGATAGTATATGACATGCTCTTGGAGCTCCTCATCCTCTTGAACCAAAACCATACCAATCGTCTCCATGGATACGGCCACATAAAGTAGAAAATCACGGCTATAGTCTGAGGGACTAATCATCGAGGCTGATGCTAGGGATCGCTTGAGTGCATCAAAGGACTCCTGGGCTCGCTCATCCCAACAAAAGCTGGTGTCCTTCTTCAAAAGATGCATGAAGCCTGTAGTCAAATTGGCAAAATTGACAACAAGTCTCCGTAAGAAGTTTTCCATGCCTTGCAAACATTGAAGATGACAAATATTTTTCAGGGGAGACAACTGAAGTATTTCCTCAACCTTCAAAGGGTCCACTCTTATACCCTCTTTAGAAATGATGAATCCTAACAAGCGACCCAACTTCACACAAAAGATGCACTTGTGAGGATTTAACCTAACCAAATAGTGGCAGCATCTTTCGAATACCAATATCAAGTGATAGGAATGATGCATTCTGATATGAGAATGAGCAGGAAGGTCATTCAAAAATACTTTTATAATTGACTTGAGATCGTGGAAGATCAAGGTCATTGCCCGCTAAAAATTAGCTCCGACATTCTTAAGGCCAAAAGGAATTTTTTGATATGCAAAAGTTCCCCAAGGACAAATAAATGTAGTCTTATGTTGATCCTCAAGTTTAATTTGTATTTGATTATATCCTAAAAAGCCGTCCATGAAGGAAAAAACCTCGCTACCCACACACTCATCCAAAATATGATCAATAAATGGTGTGGGGAAATTGTCCTTAGGACAGGCACGATTCAAATCACAGAAATCGGTACATATGCAGATCGCTCCCTGCTTCTTATCCACTGGAATGGGTTTGAAACCCATTCTGTCAAGGGAACGGGATAGATAACACCAAATTTCAATAGTTTCTCTATCTCTACCTTAATCATGGGTGCTTTCCTAGGATTCACCGCACGCAAGCGTTGTCGAACAGGATTAGCGTTGGGATAAGTCTTAATCTTGTGTTCGACAATACGAGGGTCGATACTTGGCATTTCATCGTAAGACCAAGAAAATATATCATGGAATTATTTAAACATCTTGGTGTATTCTTGAATCTCAGCATGGGAACATTCTTCCACAATATATACATTCTCTATCCTGCCAAGATCATGAGAGATGTTGATAGGAATCGTTGAAGATATGTTTGCCATGTTTCCATTAGCCATCGGACCAGGAGAGCTTAATGGAACCACAGGACTACCAATTCTCTCACTAAGAACCACCCTAAAGTCCTTACGCTCCAAGTGGTCAAGCTCAGAAAGAAAGTAAGATTGATGATGGAGTTCTTCCCATGGTGGCTCAAGTTTCGACATGGCTTCAATAATCGCTTCATCTAAAGGGAAAACATTATCAAGGCAGTCGTGCATGTGAGAAGACTGCATTGCCCATGCCGGCAGCACATAAGGGTCCTCCTCTTCCATCTGTGAAGAGGAAGGACTGGGCTCTGCAACACAATCAAGATTAGCTTGATAAGCTACCATAGTTGCAGGCAATGGCATGTTTGTCACGATGGGCTCACTCGGAGTACTCAGTGTAGGAAGAATCCAAGGATCTTCCATTTGAATAATGCGAAAAGACACCAATCTCATAGATGTCGAAGCCTCACTGGAACTAGACCCTATCATAAGGATCAGTGCAAGACAACTAAAGCTTCCCATGAGGGATGGATACATGCCTACACCCACACTCCCAATTTTCGGATGAGAGTGTTCAATGACCAGGATCGAAGCTCCTGAATATGCAGTAACAGACAGATTCTTGAATGATGTTTGATCAATTGTGACTATATTCCTGTTAAATGGAAAGCAGACAATGCAAAATAGGGAAGAAGCAATGGAAAGCATACTGTACATCCAATTCCTACCTAGCAAGAGATTGTAGTCAATGGGCGCATCAACCACCTCGACCTCTATCGCAATGGTCTTCCCTCCCAAACGGACCTTAAGGGAAGGAAGGATCCCGTGCAGTCTAAACAATCTCCCATCGAATGAAGTTAACATGGTCACTGATTTAGATAGCTTAAGGGAACCTAAACCCTTCCAACATGATAAAGACATCACAGAAGTAGCAACGCCTTCGTCAATCACAGTGCGCTTGACGGTCATGTTAAGACATTCTACGTGAATCAAAAGAGACACATAGTAAGGCAAGTGAGGCTGAATTCCTACGGTTTCAAATTTAATCACGAAGGAAGAATCATCATCATTCACACCAAGGGTAGAAATCAAATCCTTCCTTTGCGAAGGACAACTCTAAAGCACTTCCAATGCAGACATCGCATAAGGAGTGTGGCCCAAATCTTTGACAACTGAATAGTTATGGGCAGCTCAGGCATTAGGATTGTTCCCCGAATACTTAAGGACTCCCTTAGGAATGTGAGGTGCAGCTTCAGGTTTATCCACGAGTTTCTCAATGCACAAAGGAGACCTTGGTGGATCAGGTTCCTTTCCTGGGCTAGGTTGTGATGAACCATAGTCCTTCACATGGGTCACAACTTTCACAACACATACCATGTTAATGCAATTACAACCACTACCCTCCAGCGAATCTTGGTCACCACCAGACTAATCATGGGTCCTCGAGTTCATATTTTGAGGTAAAGGGTTAGTTAGCACAGCTGGGCCCTGTGCCAAGAACCTCGAGGCTTCATCGATACGAGGGCACAAGTAAGTGAGGTGATCGTCCTTACACAACTTGCAAGGGAATTTAACCTTAAATTTAGCTTGCTTGTCCCCCCCAGCATTACGAGCATTCTTGTCATTATTATTAGCATTCTCATTCCTATTCCCACCCTTACGATTATTCTTACCCTTCTTTTTATTCCGTCTGGGCTGCTGGTTACCCTTCTGGTCCGACGATTGTATCGAAAGTACACTCGCCTTTTGGGCGGCTTGAGACAAAGCCGTGGCTTTTCCCGAAGTAGATTGGTTGATTGAAAATTGACTAACTTGTTTTGCAACCAAATCCATAGGTTTAGCACTTGCACAATGCAGAGCATTGGGAATGATCTCATATAACAAACTCGACTGAGCATAAATCAAGTCCAGTTCTTGTGCCCTAAAAATCACTTTTTCCTCATTTTGTACATTGGATGTAGAAACATCCTTCACTATATACGGCAATAATGACTTAAGGAACCATTCAAGGAGGAATTGTGGTGGTATAAAGGCTTTAATTAACCTCTTATATCTACACCACTCTTGGATATGATCAGAGATATGTGTGGCTTTATCCTTCTGAAATGTCGATAAGAGTTTGGTACCAACATCATAACGCATTGGTAGCTGGAGGTGGTTGAGAAAAGTCATCGCTAGGTCATAGAACAAAGTGAATGCCCCCCTAGGTAGCTCTATATACCATTTCATGGCAGGCCCTGTAAGGGTGCATTGAAACAGCCTTAAATAGATGGAGTCCTGGTGTAAGGAATTCAAAGAGCACCATAGGTGAAAGGTAGTAACATGTTTGCTCAGATACTCTCTCAGTTTGCCCTCGAATTTGGGTATGTCCGAGGGAATATTTGTAGGGAAAACCGCCCAAGCTGGGTCATGAGCTACAGGATCATTCGTCAATCTCAAAAATTCAGGAAGATTCAGTGTTGCGAGGAAAGGGAGCCTAGGATGATGAGGTCGATGGACCGCTCCCTGATAGTTCTGATTCACATAGGTCTGATTACCACCATGGCCTTGGACATAGTTCCCTCCTCCCATTTGACCCATATAGGGTGGCATGGAAGCACCATAGTGTGGTGGACCTTGACTATTCAGAGATACAAAGTTGTAATTTGGAGAGTAAGCAGGTTGTTGATACCCACCCCCATAAGGTGGAGAACCCTGTCCATACTGCATCCCATAATAGGGTCCATAAGTCATCACATGAGATGTCCCATGAGACACTCCGTAAGTAGGAACATATGATTTGGAAGTAGGAATATACATTCCGAACGTAGGAACGTGACCTCTAGAAGTATGAACATGACCCCTTGAAACAACGGGTGGTGCATGAAACTGGGACACTACTAGTCTAGTAACCGTACTATTGACATAACTCGTAGCAACGTTCTGGCCTGAAGGACCACATGAATGAGGTGGAGGGTGAACATTCAAAGAACTAGATACAAAGGATGAAGGGATCTTTGTAATTATGTATTTACTATCCCTATAGTCACTTGTCTTGGATTTGGTATCATAATAGGATCACTAACCCTAGACCTAGGAGGAATATGTGATGTAGCTTCCACCGCCGGGATGGAAGGTGCAATATGACTAGTGCTCCCAAACCTCTCTGCATGGTAAGGAATGAGAGTGCCCCCAGGCATAGTGTTAGGCTTAAACTCAGACTCAACATGAAATGCCAAATCATGTGTGGGAAAACTAGACATACCATAACTACCATAACTAGTGCTCGTGGGTTCAAAATTAGTCTCGTCATCCTTCACCATTCCATACCGGCGATGCATCAATGGGGAATCAACCCTAGAGTAAGTAGGTTTATCATGAAAGGTTCCTATCTCAGAAATCACAGGACCTAACTCAGTCAAGTTGGGTGAAGGATCATAGTTAGGAGTAAACTCCCCATCTTCCACATGAATGGGAGAAGGTGGTTCAGGAATACCTTCTATATAGTCTCCCATGGTGTGTGAATCATGTGTGAAGTAGTCCACCTAAACTATCTATCTCTCTCTCCCAAAGGAGGAGGAGATGTAGAAGGTAGAAGTCCTACTAAACGATGAGAATGGTGGGGACCCGCACTCGAATCCACACTGACTCAAAAAATATAAAAGACTCTCTATCTACACAAACCCTAGGAAAGCTAACGTGCACAAAGCAATCACCAATAAAATCTAAAGCCAAATACAAGCAATCAAGCATAGGATAAGTGAGCTCCCGAATGAAGCAGGTATTTCTCTCCTAGGAGAGGCTTGAGACTCCCATACACAACAAGTGGAGGTACGTAACCAATTATTGTGTCCCTCAGCTTCAATGTGTAAAGCAACTGTTCTTTCCAACCCCAACCTGGTCGAGACACCTGTAGAATAAGCCCTGCAAAGTACCCCCTCGATATCCTAGGTAAGGCCACTAAGGTCACCTCAATATAATCAATGCTCAGGCGGACAGTCGTAGGTAGGATTGACCGTATGGGCAGGGTAGCAAAGCCCGAAACTCTCGAAAGAGCCCCCAGTTACGAACACAATCCTAGAAATATCTTCGGTGCTACTCATTTATGACTAGGGGTCATCCCAATCAATAACCGCTAACACTGCCTTGTGCTTAAATCCCTTTTGAGAGGAGGATCCTGAGAAACATTGGTTATACCAAGGGTTTCACACACTCACCCGGACAGACACATACATGTTGCTATTTAGTGGTCTTGGAGAATTTACTCACAATGAACTATTCCAAGACCCTAAAACCTAATCTTGTTGGTGAACCCTATCAAATAAAATAGTGTAGTTCATTTTAATTAAGTATTGATTTAATTGGCTTTATTACTCAAAAGAGGGATATGGCCATGCAACTAATGGTGTTATGACACAACATGAAGCAAAATGCACACCTAACAATCATTGCAAATGCATTGTGTCCATGAAAACAGGGTATGCTACTACGTGAAATGCACAATTTTATTCAAATGATAAATGCAAGCTTTTGTATATGAAATCCTGACTAATACTCCAAAGCAAATCTAGTGCAAGTACTATGCAAAATGCAAAATGAATTGCATGACAATAAGCAAATATTTTGGATTTTTTGAAATAAAATGAGATATAAAAAGAAAAATAATGATTCTACAACCCCCAGAATCTGCAAGCACACTTAAGCAGCACTCAAGCAAAGCACTAAGGTAAAAGAAATCTAATGCACTAATCCCAAAACAAAAAATCGAAAATGAAATGACAAGAACATAAAAAAGAAATTTACCCTAAAAAAAAACCCTCTCTGGTTAGAAATAGAGGTGTATACAGACTCCGACAGTATCAAAGGAGACTCAGCAATCATCACAACTCACCCAGCAACCATCCAACTTCCTCTAAAATGAAAAACTAATGGCATATATGACTGTTCCCAGTAAACCCATGTGTATACATGGAAATGGTAGAGAAAACCGCGTGTATATGCAACTATGAGTTCAAAACTCGCGTATAGGAAGAAAAGTGCATAAAAATCAAGGCAAACAGACAAGCTGAGACAAACTTCACACCAATCACACACTACCAGGAAAACATGCCCCTAGACCTGACACATAAACAAGAGAGAAAGAGCAATTCAAAGTCATTGAATGCCGATAGAAAACCCCCAAAGGACAACTACTAGGAACTCCCCAGCCGAGTCGCCAATTCTGTTATGGAGAGAAATTCCTATGGCTTGGGGTACCACAACAGACAACTTGACTCTAGAAATCAATCCTTTCCAATATGCAATTGAAATCAAATATCTAACAATAAAGGATCAGACCTCGTACCTTATTCTGAATGGTTGAATTAGATCCCCATTGAGCTTTCCAACTTCAGCTTGAATTGATAGATTACTTCCTCAACAACAAGTAAACAATACAAGCATACTATATATATTGGTGTTAGATATATTCTAGCATATATAATCAACAATGTATAAGCATTTGAAAACATCCATGGATAAAATATTCATTCAAACATACATTATAGGATAGGAAAATATATTTCTATTAATAAAAATTAGAGATTACAATGGATACAACCTCTGTCGGCATGTCTGCGAATCAGAGAAACTGAATCCCCCAATTGGGCCTCCACCACTTCAATCCTCCATCTCTCAATAGCAAGCTCACAAGCAAAAGGTAAGCTTGTGAAGAACACAAAAGTGCTCTAAGGGACAAAGGGATGCAAACTCGAGCATAAGTTCTGGCAACAATGGACTATAGTTTCTTTGCTCTCAATTCTCTCATATGCCTTCAATGTACCATAGAGTTCCTTATATAGCATTTCAAAGGGATAATGAAAGGTCAAATCCGAGCAATCTCAAGGAATAAGGAAGGCTAGGAGTCGAGTGAGTTAGATCCATGTTAAGGAAAACTCCAAAAGGATTTGGATTATGCACACATCCCGATGTATGCGGTTTTAGGGGTCAAAGCCGTGTATACACGCGATTAGGGGTTTAAAAGTCACATATAGCAATTTTCACATGTTTTTAGGGATGGTCTAGGAAACATCAAAGGACAAAAAATGGTCCAAGGGGTCCAAGGAGTCTGCAGAGTGATAGTGGAAGGCCATACAAGTGTGATTCACCTGGAGTGGTAAAATCAGCTATAATAGTCCCTAAACGATATTTTCATGTGACTTTCAACTTAACATAACTTAGAAACTAGAGATCGAATTGATGAACTATTGATTTCATTGGTCTCTTGGCATATGATTACCTCTAGGTGGCCCTCTCCCTCATGTTTTCAAGGCTCATTTATTGGAGTAGGGCCCCACAGCTACAGGAAAAGCTGCTATATCGAAACAAGGAAGTCAAAGGAAAGAGTACCTGAAGCGGCTGAGAAGAGAGCTCAACCACTGCATTTAAGGCAGTGGCGACGACAGGAGGGATCAGCTACCCTCATAAATGGAGAAGGAGCAATGGGCTGAGGTATTAAAGACAAAGGATAGAAGGGGAGCAACCGAGGAAGAGACTCCCATACCCACGGTCAGCGCCAAAAATCGCGGAAGACTGCAGAAAGCTATAGTGTGACCAGTAAGCGGCAGTTCAAAGTACAGATAGGCCGACTGTCACAATTAGGGTTTTGGGTTACTATTGGGATAGGCCCACAGTTTTGTATCATGGTGAGACCTTTGGGCCACCTATTTAAGCATGTATTTTGTATTATGAAAGGTGAGACAGCCAGTCAGTTGGTTAGTTAGTTGGGCTGTCTCTAGTTGTCATCAGTATTGTAAGACATTGAGGAAGAGTCAAGCTCTAGTTCTGTTGTTAAGTCTATAGTTATCTTACTGTAACCAGTGGCCGGCTCCTTGATCATGAATGTAACAATCCGTAGGGATGGAGAGAGAGAGAGAAAGGATATATTGTAAGAAGAAAGCAGTATAGGAAGAGAAGAGATCTAAGAGACAAGGGCTCCCAGCTGTGTGCATGGAGTTTCCCAGAAGATCTCAAGCTGCATAAGAGGTTGCAGCAAAACTGTGTATACTCTCTCAAGACATAATATAAACACAGTTCCTATGGATGTAGCTTCCCCCCTCGAAGTGAACCACGTAAAATCCGTGTGTTGTGTGACTGTTTCATGTGATTGTGCTTTACTTATTGCTATCTGTTATTTGTTACATGAACTTTTCTCATTAGTTAATGAATGTATGTATGCTACCCTTCAGTTTACAGTAACATAGAAGGTTAAATGTGAGTTGAATGTGTTGAGTATTCTGTATATGATTTTATCAGTGCTTGATTCATGACAGCTAACAGTTACAGTGTTAAGTGACTTCTGTATACCTAGTTCAGCAAGTTGAGCATAGTTGATGTTAAGGGTGTTAGACTATAGGAGCTTAAGAGAAGTTGTTTAACACCCTAGTGAAGGTTAACTGAGCTACTATACCTGGGGAGAAAGCCTCTGGACTTTGAGAGTTTATGAACATACTGAGTCTTACTGTAGGAAATATCACAACGTAGAAAGGCGATATCGCACTGTCGGAGGAGCTGCGGTGTAAGATATCGCGGGTTAAGAGTTGGGGAGAAGAGAAGGTTTTCCCATCATCCTAGAAGCTATGATGCGATAAGATCCAGTCCCATAGTAGAGTCAGCTAGGAAGAGAGAAACAACCCTTACTGGGAGATCCCGCAGGTTAATTAGAGTCAGGAGGACCTAGGATGTCATAGAACCTAGTTGAGGAAACTTGATTCTTCAGCCACCCCATCTAGGATCACTTCGGGTGATACTTTAGGCTGTTCTGTGGTCTGTCGCCAAAAGGGCCAGTGAGCTAGGGGTTTTGTTGGTACACTACAGTAAACCCGGGTCTGCCCAGAGGAAACCAACAAATGGTTTCGTTGCCGGGACTTGAACAAATTGAAGAGCTGATGTTCTGTTGGCATCCTACCAAAGAAGAACTTAACCACTGGGTTGAGTCTAAGGAGAGAGAATTTGCTGAAAAAGAAAACAAGAGTCCTAGGTTGAGTATAGAGGACTGGCTACAGAAACATATCTTCACAGACCCACATGAGATATTTTTTGTGACCTATGCAAATGAGTTGTACGATTGGTTGTCAAAGTTGAATGATAAGCATGCATTCAAGAAGAAAAGGAACATTGTCTGGACACCAGAGCTGATTCACATCGTGAAGAGCGTAGATAATCCCATTTCGTGGGAAGTAGACTTCTGGCTTGCGATTTTGCTAGAAGGTTTCATTACAGAGTTTGCAGTTGATCAAAGAAAGAGTTTCAGTGAAGAAGAATGGTACTTCTTCAAGGGATATCATGGTCAGTACCTAAACTCTTTAAATTTGTCCCTTAAGATGTTATTATATGAAAAAGGAGTACTGGATATATTCTCAGATGAATAAGTTAAGTAAGTGTAATGTCACAAGAGTTTGAGAGTGATTTTGAAGAAATTGGATGTACACGTAGTGGTAAGAAATATAAAGTAGACTTCAGATCTTCCTTCTTTGAAGACAGTTCAGACAGTACTAGAGAACAAAGTCAAAGTAATAGAGAAATAAAAGCAGGGGGTATCCCTTATCACCCTTATACCCCACAGAAACCAACCGAGACTCAGAATAATCCCTTAGGAACTCCATCTAGTAGTTCACACACAGTATATACTACCTCTACACCACCTACATTTACACCACCAAGTGGTAGTAATACAGAAAATCAGAATCCACCTCGTAGAAACAGAATGGGGGATGACATGAAATTACCTATCTTTAGGGGTACAAGGGCAGAAGACCCAGAACAACATTGGTTCCTATGTGAAGCTGTATGGACCATTAAACAGATCCAGGATGACAATACTAAGCTTTTCCAGTTGGCCACTACACTTAGAGAAAGAGCTTTAACATGGTATATGAAGTATACATCAGCATAGAACAGAACACTCATAGAGGTCAAGACCGCAATGATTAAGGAATTCAAGAAACCCAAGTCTGAGTCACAATGTATCACAGAACTTAAAGACATTAAATAGTTACCCATAGAGTTAGTATGGGATTTTGATCAGAAATTTAAAGCTCTTATAGACCAAGTTAGCTTTGAGTTTGTGCTGGAGTAGCATAAGGAATAGTTCATCGCAGCACTTCTCCCTCATATCAGACTTCCACTAATGCAACATAAACTCCATACGCAGGATGAAGCATTGGAGATGGCAATGAAACAAGAGGCTTCACCTTTAGCTAATACTA
>LPNX010672192.1:4368-22762 GCA_001517045.1 Pseudotsuga menziesii | reverse complement strand
TACAGAATCAGTTAGCCAATCTCACTTTACAGCTACATGAGATTAAGAAAGGAAAAGAGGTTGAACAAGAATTATGGTGTACAAAGTGTAAAGGACATGACCATACCAAAGATAATTGTCCAGTATTTGTTGAGTATATAGCAAGTGGGGATCCTAACCCCTTAGTATAGAATCAAGGGCCATGGTGTGAAATCTATAGAACAAGAGGACATAGACCACAGGAATTCCCTTTACTTCAGAAGTATGTACAAACTCCTAAGAATTTATACTGTAACTTCTGTAAGTCAGTAGGACATGATGAAAATAATTGCAGAGCTTATGATCTCATGATAGAGAGAAAACATGACTTCTACAGATTCCAGTCAGAGACATCAGAACCAGCAGCAGGACCACAGCATGAATCGGCTCATGGTGGACATGGTGGAGGATTCATAGGAAGAGGCCGTGGTGGAGGCTTTGGATGTGGCCATTGACCGATTGTTTGTTACAACTGTGGAGCCATAGGACATTATGCTAGGGATTGTTAGAACCCTACTACAACATGTAAGTATTGCAAGTCCTATGATCATGCTATAGAAGAATGTCCTATCTTGATAGCCAAGATTAAGGATCCTAAGCCAGCAGTAAACCAGAATATTCAGCTTATTGCTACTGAGCAGAAAGAACCAGAACCAAGAGTCAATGTTCTGACTCGTAGTGGTGCTTCTACTAGTAGGACATCGTAGGATTCTGAAAAGAATACAGGTCCGAAGTGGGTGCATAAAGCCACTGATAAAACTACACCACTTGACCTATAGAAGAACAAAGAAACATTTCAGCAAGATAAAACTTTCTTTACTAACCCTACACTACCAAGATCGTAGGTATTTCCTTGTAGGGGTGTACCGCAGTAGAAACCTTGTGGTGTTAGTCCTGTGCAGATATCGCAGGCTACCACATCTGGAAGGTGCAAAGAGGATGAGTTGACAGGAAGTGTACAATCCTTCCTACGGAGCTGCTTGAAACTCATAAGAAAAGAGAAAGCCATAGGAGAGATTCAACACATCATGGATCAATATCAGCAGTCTTCTTCCGTGAGCAGTATGCAGCGTGCTGTTCATAATATTATGGGCCATACAAGAACAGGAAGAGAAATGAGACTCACAGTACAAATTGGAGAGTTTGAAATGGATGAGGTAATCCTATATTTAGGATCAGAGGTAAATGTTCTTACTAAGCAGATATGGGAACAAATGGGTAGCCCTAAGTTAGCCAGATCACCTATCCATCTGCGATTATCCAATTAGCAGAGGGTATCACCACTGGGTCGATTACCGCAAGTACCAGTTGATATTGATGGAGTTCATAGCTTTGCAGATTTTGAAGTCATAGAAATTATTGGTGATAGCAGACCGTATCCATCTTTATTAGGTATTGATTGGGCAATTTATAACATGGTTGTTATCAATTTGAAGAAAAGACAAATGACCTTTGAGGATAAACAGATTCGAGTCATTGCACCGTTGGATCCTTTTCAGGGTCCTTGATACATTGAACCTATCAGAGCAGAGGAAGAGGTGCGTAATATGGAAATCTTCTATCAGATGACTGCTAATCAGAGTGATTATATCAACCCCACCGCAGAAGGAAATATTAGTTGGCGATGCGATAGCTCATGCGCATCGAATTCGGATGTTGGTTTAGAAAATTGACAGAATAGACTTTATGAAGTCTCAGCTTGTAGATGTGCGTTTATGAATAAGTCATTGTGATGGATTGGTATAGAGGTTAAGGATATTCCATTTTTTGATGGCTTAGTAGACGTCAATGAATTTTTACAGCAGTTTGAGAAGGAAATCCCTCATGAGCAGAGGATGGAAGCTATTGACCTTGTAGTAAGAGCCACACCTGCAAGATGGTGGCATGCACATAAAGAACATATCGTATCATGGGATGATTTTAAGATATTGATGATGATACTATTCTCTAATGACAAGGAGTGTTTACAGTAGATATCCACAGAGCTTATGGATAGAGAGCTTGCAACTTATAAGAAAAACATTCAACTGCTACAATAGAATGCAGACATCACCGCATGCTTTCAGACAAAGGTGGAGGAGTTAAGACAATATGAAGAAAGAGAATAGGATCTAAGTCAGGTCCTGCAGAACATCGCATTGGAGTTACCCCAGTGTAACATCGATTTTTCCCTACCTCTAATGCAGAAAGTAAGAAGAATTGTAGATAGAGCAAAGGCTCTAGAAGAGATAGTGGCCAAGATGGAGGAAGACCATAAGGCGCAGATTGCTAAGCTTGAGGCTCGAGCACCAAGCACACCTGAGGCAGACAAGAAATCAAGGGCACAGGCCTTTAGACTCACTTCAACGTAGATGAAGTGTCGCATAGATGATGCAGAGTCATTACTAGCTGATGCGATGAATACATGGTCGGATCTAGAAGAGCTCCTAGATAGACTGGATTTGCAGCAGAGCATCCAAAACATAGAGAATGCAATAGCAAAAATCAAGGAAGAAGTCAAGATCTTAGGAGCTCTTGCAAATATGAAGAAGATGACAGAGATGAACCATTTGCAACAGGAAGTGCAGCAGTTGCGATACTAGGGTTTTGCTCAGCCAACCCTAGGGTTTTTGCGATACTGTCTAAACTGTTCTATAGCTAGCGTTAAGAACTTATGAGATGGAACTAGGGTTTTATGGCCTCTTTAGGTTTGAATATCAAATTAGATTGGTTAGTATCATTTAATTAGAATCCAAAAGGCCATATACCTAGGCTATGCACATACATGAAACAAAATGAATAGGGTTGAACATGGATCACAAGTGGAAGTTCACATGCATGCATGACTTAGAAGTAGAAACACATGTACATGAATAAGAAACAAAACCAACTAAGGTTAATATGACCTCTTTAGGTTTATATCATTAGATTGGTTTTATGACCTATTTACCAGTTATGAGATGGAACTATGGTTTTATGACCTCTTTACAAGTTATCAGATGGAACTAGAAACACATGTACATGTACAAATTGAAAACCAACTAGGGTTTAATGAACTACAAACTGTATGCTATAACTAGGGTTGAGAAGTTATGAGTAGAACTAGGGTTTTGTGACCTCTTTAGGTTTGAATATCAAATTAGATTGGTTAGTATCATTTAAGTAGAAACCAAAAGGCCATATAACTAGGATATGCACATACATGAAACAAAATGAATAGGGTTGAACATGGATCACAAGTGGAATTTCACATGCATGCATGACTTAGAAGTAGAAACACATGTACATGAATAAATAACAAAACCAAATAAGATTTATATGACCTTTTTAGGTTTATATCATTATATTGGTTTTGTGACCTATTTACAAGTTATGATATGGAACTAGGGTTTTATGAACTCTTTGTTACGGAGAGAAATTCGTATGGCCTAGGGTACCACAACAGACAGCTTGACTCCATAAATCAATTCTTTCCTATATGTAAGAGAAACCAAATATCTAACACTAAAGGATCTCGGTTCATACCTTATTCTGGACAGTTGATCTAGATCCCCGTTGAGCTTTTCCAATCTTACTTGTATTAGCAATTTGATTCCTCAACATTCAGCAAACAAGACAAGCATGCTATATATAATTGTGTTAGACCTACTCTAGAATATATAATCAATAACATATAAGCATTTAAAAGCATCCATGGATCAAATACTCATTTAAATACACATTATTGGATAGGAAAAGATATTTCTATTGATATAAAACATAGATTACAATAGTGGCAACCTCTGTCAGCACGTCTATGAATCGGAGAAATTGAGTCCCCCACTTAGGCCTCCACCACTTCAATCCTCCATCTCTTGATATAAATCTCACAAGAAAAAGGAAAGATTAGGAAGAACACAAAGTGATCCAAGGGACAAAGGGATGTAGACTCAAGTATAAGCTTTGGAAACAATGGACTATAGTTTTCTTGCTCTTCAATTCCCCCCCTTTCAATGTATCCAAAGGGTTCCTTATATAGCTCTTCAATGGGGTAATGGAAGGTCAAACCCGAGTGATATCAAGGAATATGGAAGGCCAAGAGACAAGTGACTCAGATCCACATCAAGGAAAACTCCAAAATAATTTGGCCTTTTTCACACATCCCGATGTACGCAGGTTTAAGGGTCAAATCCATGTATATACGTGAGAAAGGGATTAAAAGTCACATATGAAAATTATTGCATGTTTTTAGGGATGATCTTCGAAACATCAAAGGTAAAAAAATGGTCCATGGGGTCTAAGGAGTCTGCAGAGGGACAGGGAAGGCTGTAAAAGTGTGATCCACCATGTGTGGTAAAATTAGCTATAACAAATGCCCCCTAAAGTGTGAGATCAGAGGGGTCATATGATGGCCGAAATACATTATAAGTCCATCCCAGAAGTGGAGTGATGAAGAACGTAGTGGAAGAACCAACCATCCAATCAATACAATGCAATGATCAAACTCTGCACATAATTGCAAGTAGATGTAGCAATCCCGGATACATAAGAGTACAATGGCCATGAATAGGCATGATACAAAATATGACATGCGTGGTCATCGCCACGTACAATATAGATAGCTCAGACTCTCCATGATGAAGATATACAAAGGATCATGATCTCCATGAAGGCTGAAGATATATAATGGATCAAGATCTCCATAATGGCTGGAAATATCTGACATATACTGGAATCAAGTCATGAGAGATGAAATCTCATGAACACTGGCACGATCAAGGAGGTAGCATATATAATATGCCACCAGTCTGGAAGGTCTTCTACAAAAACCACTATGAGTACATGTCCTACTATGTGAATAGAGGTGTCGAGGTCGAACATAGTAGTCCATCGTCTGATTATCGGTCATTGATGTATACCGTTAACAGACGTGAGATCACCCACCGATAATGAAAATGGGAATCAAGGTACTAGAATGCAATCTAACAAGTGTGAATAAATGTGTTGAGGTCAAACACTTGAGAGAACCCATCGATCAGGGGACATTGATATATTCCCAAAAAAATGTCGATGGTGAGAGAACTTGCCACTGATGACTGCAAGTCTCAAGGAACTAAAAAATGACTCTAGATTCCTATCCTAGAATAAATGATCTGAAGTTTATGGGATGAAATATGATGGAAGGAGGGCATTAAGGTATCCCCCATCATCCAACACGAGGTACTCAACAAAGCTGTATAATGTGGAAGGACTCAATAATAATGTGCATGAACCAGTAACTGTACCGGGAATGACAGACATGCAAAGTCAAGATAACTGAGGAATGGCCAACTCAGGTTTCAACTTCCTTTAAACATGAGCATAATGGCAAATGGTGATTGAATGTAGGAAGCATAGACTTGATATACAAAGATGGGACATCTCTGCGAAAGAAGAGGCATCGACAGAGGCTCCATAGGGACTGGAAGCTTAACCAGTCAGTGGAGATAAACTCAAAGAAATGAGTACAGCTCCTAAATTAAAACTATTACCCAATGGATGTGATATACAGTGCTCTGTTCGAAGGCAACACGACTTGAATGCTACCAAAGATAATATCTTTTCTTATCCGGATTTTTGGTTTTTTAATTTTTTTTGGACTTTTTCAAATATTTTGAAAAGCTTGAAAAAAGAATAAAAGTGATTTATAATTACAAACTAGGAGGAGATGAGTGTCAATGGGAAAACAAACTAGTTCCAAGCAGTGGAACATACCTATGCTCAATGTAAGGACACATGTGTAGGATAGTGACACTCAGGGGAAAGTCCCCTCCTAGTAAAAATAGGGAATCAAGCTACAAAGGATATACAAAATGGCTCGGTGTGGCTAGACATGAGACAAGCTCGGGCTATATGGCTGATACTCAAAGTCAGGGAAGCTGACATAAGGCTCAATGAGGTAGGAAAAGCTCATGAAAATGCAATTAAAACTTGACATAAGGGGGTCCTGGGGGAAATAGGCAAGCAAAAGATCAAGAGGAGTATGAGGCTCTTGTGAAATGTCATGGTGATACTATAGAGTGGACTCCAACACCCTAAAGGACAAAGTGTCGGCATGGGCGCCAAATGCAAACAAGGACCTAACTATGGCACCCATGTAAAGTCGAACTCTACCATTCACATCATGCCACTTCTAAACAACAAGAAGGTTCTATGACATGATAGAATGGGTTCGTTCCTAAGGTTATAATGAAATGGTCATAATGTCATGCAAAATGAAAATGGAGGTGAAATCTAACCTATATGCCAGTTTAAAGATCATACTTGAGATTGACACAAATGGGTCAAAGCAATGGTCGAAACAGTGCTCAAAACGGTCTCCTACATCATCATATTAGTAAAAAATGGTCCAAAAGGGTCAGAAATGGTTCAAACTATAGAAATGGGGTAAAATTTTTTTGACCCGTAGGAGTGTAAATCAGCCAAGTAGCAGAGGCTGAGTGTTGATTGTGATGGCTAGCACCATCAGTGAATCCTATATAGATGGAAGACTCCATTGACATCTGTCATAAGAAATGAAAGCTAATCAACAACCCGATCACCATAAGAAAAATCTAACTATGGAAAATACTATACAATACTATACAATAATCAGACCTGGCTGAGAATCATGCATATTACTTTTTAAGATAGAGCCCATTTCTAGGATCCGCCAAGGCTATCCCTTCGTAATCTACTAGCTCATAAGCGCCCTTCTCTAACACGCATTTGAAAATGTAAGGACCATGCCACATGGGGTTAAAATTTCCCACCCCCAAGGGTTCTTTAGGTTAATCCCACAAAAGGACCAAATATCCTTCACTAAAATTCCTTGGACAGATAGATTTATCATACTGGACCTTAATGCGATGCTTATTTACTTCTAGAGTCACTAAGGCATCTTGACGCTGCTCATCATGCTGCTCTAAGTGGACCAAACATTCCTCCAATGGGGAAGTGTTTGGTAAGAGCTCTATGGATAGCTTCAATTAATGGATGTTGCATTCAACCAGTAAGACAGATTCCACTCCATGTACAAGCTGATATGGAGAAAAAACAATGGCAGTCTTAACCATAGTTCTATAATCCCACAAAGCAAGATATAACATGATATGCCAGTTGGTCTTTCTTTGTGTGATGGTTCCTTGTAGAATGGACTTAAGTGATTTGTTCACTACTTCAACCTTTCCATTCGCTTGAGGGTAATAAGAAGAGGAATGCTCCTACTTATACCCTAACTTTGAGGGCAACTCTTCCATCATCTGATTCTGAAAGCGCCTACTATGGTCAGTGACAAGCTCCTTTAGAATACCGAACCGAGTAATGATCTGGTTGAATACAAAATGCGTGTTTGTCTCACCGTCGAATTTAAATGTGGGCATAGCTTCAGCCCATTTCATGAAATATTCAATAGCCACTATAATATGACAATGCCCCCCAACTAAAGCTGGGTTGCAATCCATGAAATCAAGCCCCCACTTAGTGAAGGGAGTGGCGGTGATAATCGGATGTAACGGGGTAGGATGTGGGTGCATATTGCGTGCAAACACCTGGTAAGGGTGGCACTTCTTGAGCACATTGACATAATCTTTAAAGATCAACAGCTAGAAATAACCCACCCTCAAGATTTTTTGGGCTGTAGAAATCCAAGATAAATGACCACCACACGCCCCTTCGTGGAAATCATTCAGCAAAATCTCAGCCTCCTCATGAGTTAAACAACGACATAAAATGGAATCTACCCCACGATGGTACAATGTGTTATCCACTATAAGGTATTTCTTGGATACGTGACATAACTATCGTCGTTCATCCAATGAAAGGTAAGTAGGGAGCTTCAATGTTTGTAAATATATGACAATATCCCCATACCATGGATCCAAAGTTGAGATCAGGAAAATGTGTTGATCGACAAATGTATCTTCACAAACTTCCTCCTCCTCTTCACTTGGGAAATCAGATATAAGCTCAGAAAAAATCAAATATTTCTTCGATTTCGCTAAAAAAAACTCGAGATCGAATTCTTGCAAGATGAAAATCCACTTATTATACTTTCCCCCTATCATCCTTCTAGTGAGTACAAACAGAAATGGATTGACATGGGCTACCACCAAGGTCTAGCAAAGGAGAATATAGTGTCTCAATCTTTGAACTGCATGAACGGTAGCTAAGGAAAGTTTCCCCACATGGGAATAACAGATCTTCACATCTATAAGGTTTCGTCTCAAATAATATACAACATGCTCATGGAGCTCCTCATCCTCTTGAACCAAAACCATACCAATCGTCTCCATGGATGCAACCACATAAAGAAAAAAGTCACGGCTATAGTCGGGTGGACTAATCATGAGGGCCGATGCTAAGGATTGTTTAATTGCATCAAAGGACTCATGGGATCGCTCATCCTAGCAAAAGGTTGTGTCTTTCTTCAAAAAATGCATAAAGCCTCTAGTAAAATGGGAAAAATTAACCACGAATCTCCGCAAGAAATTTTCCATGCCTTGCAAACATTGACGATTTCTAATGCTTCTTGAGGGAGACAATTGAAGTATTGCCTCAACCTTTAATGGATCAACTCTTATACCCTCCCTGGAGACAATGAACCCTAATAAGCGACCAGAATTCATGCAAAAGATGCATTTATGAGGATTTAACCTAACCAAATAATTGTGGCATATTTTGAACACTAATCTTAAATGGCAGGAATGACGCATCCTCTGATGAGAATGAGCAGCAAGGTCACCCAAAAAAACTTCAATAATTGATTTAAGATCATGGAAAATCAAGGTCATAGCCCGCTGAAATGTGGCTCCAATGATTTTAAGGCCAAAAAGCATCTTTCGATATGCAAAGGTACCCAAGAATAAATAAATGCAGTTTTATGTTGGTCATCAGGTTTGATCTATATCTAATTGTATCCAGAAAATCCATCCATAAAGGAAAATACCTCGCTTCCCACACACTCATCCAAAATTTGATCAATAAATGGTGTGGGAAAATTATCCTTGGGACAGGCATGATTCAAGTCACGGAAATCAGTGCATATACGGATCACTCCCTACTTCTTATCAACCGGAATGGGGTTTGAAACCCACTTTGTCAACGGAACGAGATACATAAAACTGACATTTAACATCTTTTCTATGTCATCCTTAATCACCGGTTCTTTTCTAGGATTCACAGCATGCAAGAGTTGTCGAACTGGATTAGCATTGGGATAAGTTTTAATCTCATGTTCAACAATTCGAGGGTCGATACCTGGCATTTCCTCATATGGCCAAGCAAAGACATCATGAAACTCTTTGAACAAATCTGTATACTCTTGAATCTCAACATGGGAATATTCTTCCCCAATATAGACATTCTCAATCTTTCCAGGATCATGAGAGATATTGATAGGGATGGTAGGAGATATATTCTCCATGTTTCCATCAGCCATCCAACCAGGAGAGCTCAATGGAACCACAGTACTACCAATTCTCTCACTAAGAATCTCCCTAAAGTATTCACACTCCAAATGGTCAAGCTCAGGAAGAAAATAAGATCTATGATGTAACTCTTCCCAAGGTGGCTCAACCCCAGACATGGCCTCAATAATAGCTTCATGTGATGGAAAAACACTATCAAGGAAATTATGTGTGTGAGAAGACTTAACTGCCCATGCATGAAGCACATATGGGTCCCCCTCCTCCATCTATGAAGAGGAAAGACTAGGATCTACAACACATTCAAGATTCGCTTGATATGCTATCATTGTTGTAGGAAACGGCATGTCTGTTTCAATAGGCTTACTCAAAGGACTCGGTGTAGGAAGGATCAAAGGATCTTCCATATGGGTAGTGCAAAAAGACACTGATCTCAATGAATATGAAGCCCCATCGGAACTAGAACTGATCATAAGAATAGGTGTAGGACAACTAAAGCTTCTCATAAAGTATGGATACATGCCAACACCCACACTCCCACTTGCTGGCTGAGAATGATTGATAATCGGGATATAAGTTCCCGACGATGCAGTAACACTTGGATTTTTTAATGATGTCTGATCAATCGTAACAATATTCCCATTAAATGGAAATCATACAACTAAAAAGAGAGAAGAAGCTATGACTTGCATATTATACATCCAATTCCTACCTAGTAACATATTGTAGTCAAGGGGCACATCAACCACCTCGACCTCGATCGCAACGGTCTTCCCTCCCAAATGGACCTTAAGAGAAGGAAGAATTCCATGCGACTAAAATGATCTACGATCAAAATTAGTCAACATGGTAGTGGATTTAGACAACTCGAGGGAACCCAAACCCTTCCAATAGGACAAAGACATCAAGGAAGCAGCACTGCCTTTGTCAATCACAATGCGCTTGACAGTCTTCTTAAGACATTCTACATGAATCAAGAGAGACACATAGTAAGGCAAGCAAGGCTGTAGTACCGTGGTTTCAAATTTGATGACTAAGGAAGATTTATCATCGTTAACAGCAAGAGCATAAATAAAATCCTTCCTTTGCAAAGGACAACTCTAAAGTACTTCAAGTGCAGACATCGCACAAGGAGTGTGGCCCAAATCCTCAACAACTGAATAGTTCGGGGCGGCTCAAGCATTAGGATTATGTCTTGAATGCTTTAGGACTCCCTTAGTAATGGGAGGTGTGACTTCAGGTTTATCCACAGGGTTTTTAATATGCAAAGGAATCCTGGGTGGAGTAGGTTCCTTTCCAAGTTCTGGTTGTGACGAACCATAGTCCTTCGCATGGGTCACAACCTTAGTAGCAGGCACCATATTGATGCAACCATGACCATTAATGGATTTCGATGGATATTGATCTCTACCAGAGTAATCATGGGTCCTCAAGTTAATGTTTTTATTATGTGGTAAAGGGTTGGTCAGCATAGCTGGGCCCTGTGCTATGAACCTCGAGGCATCTTCCATACGAGGGCACAAGTGAGTGAGGTGGTCATCCTTACACAACTTGCAAGGAAACTTAACCTTATGTTTATATTGCTTGTCTCCCCTAGCATTGCGGGTGTTCTTATCATTAGAATTGACATTTTCATTCCTATTCCCAACCTTACTATCATTCTTACCCTTTTTCTTATTCCTCCCAGGTTGTTGGTTACCCTTCTCGTCCGACAATTGCACTGAAAGCACATTCGTCGTTTTGGTTGGTTGAGATGAAGTCATGGCTTGTCCTGAGGTAGATTGGTTGATAGAAAATTGAATCACCTATTTAACAACTGAATCTACAGGTTTGGTACTCATACAACCAACAATGCCATCGGCATGTGGTCCAGGTTTGACCTTAGGGTCAAAACTAGAACGCAGAGCGTTAGGAATGATCTCATATAACAATCCAGATTGAGCATAAATCAAATCCAATTCTTGTGCACTAAAAATGGCTTGTTCCTTGTTCTAAACTCTGGATGTAGAAACATCCTTCACTATATAAGGCAGTAACTATTTAAGGAACCACTTAAGGACAAACTTCGGCAGTATGAAAGCTTTAATCAATCTCTTTCGTCTACACCACTCTTAGATATGGTCCGAGATATGAATGGATTTGTCTTACCAAAATGTCAACAAGAGTTCTGTACTAGTGTCATAATGCACTGGTAGTTGTAAGTGATTAAGAAAAGTCATAGCTAGGTCATCGAACAAAATGAATTCCCCCCTAGGTAAATCTATGTACCATTTTGCTGCAGACCCATTGAGGGTGCATTGAAACAGCCTTAAACAGATCGAATCATCATGTAAGGAATTAGAAGAGCACTAAAGGTGAAATGTAGTAACATGTTCACTAGGATCTTCTCTTGGTTTTCCCTCGAATTTGGGAATGTTCGAGGGAAGCTTGGTAGGGACAGCCGGCCAAGCCGGGTCAGAAGATACCAGATCATTCGTTAGTCTTGACAAGTCAGGAAAATTTAACATTGCAAGGAAATGGAGCCTAGGCTAAGAAAGTCGATGCCACGCTCCCTAATAATTTTGGTTCACATAAGACTGATTACCATAACCACCATGGCCATGTCCATAGTATCCTCCTCTCATTTGACCCATGTAGGGTGGCATGGAAGCACCATAATGTGGTGTACCTTGACTATTTGGAGCTACAAAGACATAATTTAGGGAGTAAGCAGGTTGCTGATACCTGTACACATAAGGTGAATAACTCTGTCCATACTGTGCTCCATAATATTGTCCATGAGAAGCTCCATGAGATATCCCATGGGATGTCCCATGAGAAACTCCATAAGTAGGAATATGGGGAACTCCTTGCAATAAACCATAGGATGTTCCAGAAGTAGGAATATGACCTCCCGAGACGACAGGAGGTACTTGACTCTAAGACACAATTATGCGAGTAGCAGCAATACGAACATGACTAGTAGCAAAATTCCGGCCCGAAGGACCACATGAATGAGGGAGAGGCATAACATTCAAAGAACTAGGAATAGAGGATGAAGGGACATGTGAAGTGATGTAAGTGGTATTCCCTATAGTCACTCATCTTGGTGTTGGTATCCTAATATGACTACTAACACCAAGTCTAGGATGAACATGTGATGTAGCCTCCACCACCGAGATGGAAGGTGCAATGTGACTCGTGCTCCTAAATCTCTCCACATGGAAAGGAATAGGATTTCCTTGAGGCATAGTGTTAGGTTCAAACTCTGACTCAGCATGGTGTGCCAGATCATGTGCAGAAATACCACACATGCCATAACTAATGTAACTAGTGCTCATAGGTTCATGATGAGTCTCATCACTCGGAATCCAATACCGATGACCTGTGAATGAGGGATCATACCTAGAGTGTGCAAGTATATCAGTTGAAGGATCATACCTAGAGTGTGTAGGTATATCAAGTGAAGGATCATATACAGGAGTAGGATATTATTCCCCAACCTCATGAGGTGGAGAAGACAACTAAGGAATTTCATCTTCATGATCTCCCATTGTGTGTGAATCAATGTGAGAAGTAGTCTGCATGGACTGTCTGTTTCTCTCTCCTAAACGAGGAGGAGATTTAGAAGGTGAAAGTCCTGCTAAATGACGAGAATGGCAAAGTGTTGCACCCGAATCCATAATGACTCAAAAAATGAAAAAGACTCTTCTAATTACACAAACCCTAAGCAAGCTACCATGGACAGAGCATACACCTATATAATCTAAATCCAATCACAAGAAAACAAGGGTAGGATATGTGATCTCCTGAATGAAGTAGATATGTCTCACCTAGGAGAGGCTTGAGACTCCCATACACAACAAGCATAGGTTCTTAACCAATTATTGTGGCCCTCAGCTTCAACACATATAGGGACTGTGATGTCTGACCCCAACCTGGTTAGAACACCTGCAGAATAACCCCTGCAAAGTACCCCCTTGATAACCTAGGTAAGGAAACTAAGGTAACCTCAATATAATCAATGCTCAGGCGGATAGTCGTAGGTGGTATTGACCGTATGGGAAATATAGAAAAGCCCAAAACTCTAGAAAGAGTCCCCAGATACGAATACAATCCTGGAAATATCTCCAGTGCTACTTAGTTATGAATAGGGTTCATCCCAATCAATAACCCCTCACACTGCCTCATGCTAAACTCCCTTGTAAGAGGAGGATCTTGCGAAACAATAATTATACCAAGGAATTTCACACTCTCACCTGGACAGACACATACATGTTGTTGTTTAGTGGTCTTGGAGAATTTACTCACAATGAACTATTCCAAGACCCTCAAACCTAATATTGTTGGTGTACCTTATAAAAGAAAATAGTGTAATCCATTTTAATTAAGCGTTGATTTTATTTGGATTATTACTCAAAAAGGTAGATGATCGTGCAACCAATGGTGTTATGACGCAACATGAAGTAAAATGCACACCTAACAATCAATGCAAATGCATTGTGTTGAATGAAAAATAGGGCATGTTGCTACGTGAAATGAAAATTTTTCTTCAAATGACAAATGCAATCATTCCTATATGAAAGCCTAACTAATACTTCTCTAAGCAAACCTAGTGCAAGTACCATGCAAAATGCAAAGTGCAATGATGCATAATGATGCAAAGAAGTAAATATTTTGGATTTTTTGAATAAAAATGAGATAATAAAGAAAAGGAATGAGTCTACCAGCCCCAAACTCTACAAGCACTATTCAAACAACACCCAAGCAAATCTCTAAGGTAAAAGAGACCTAATGCACTAATCCCAAAACAAAAAATCGAAAATGCAATGACAAGAACATTCTTAAAAAAAATTTACCCTAAAAAGTGTCTCTGGTAAAAAACAGAGGTGTATACAGACTCTAGAAGCATCTAAGGAGACTCAGCAATCATCAAAACTCACCCAGCAACACTCAATCTTCCTCTAAAAGGAAAAACACAGGGCATACATGACTGTGTGTAGAAAACCCACGTATATATGTGGATATCTCAGTCAAAACCGCGTGTACACACGACTGTGAGGCAAAAACTCATGTACAGGAAGAAAAAGAGATAAAAATGAAGGAAAACAGATAAGCTGAGACAAAATTCACTCCTATCAGACACTACCAAGAAAACATGCCCCCATACCCAACTCAGAAACAGAGAAATCATAGCAATTTAAGAACATTGAATGCTGATAAAACCCCCAAAGCAAAAATGACTAAGAACTCCCCAACAGAGTCGCCAATTCTGTTACGGAGAGAAATTCCTATGGCTTGGGGTACCACAATAGATAGCTTGACTCTAGAAATCAATCCTTCACTATATGCAAGAGAAACCAAATATATAACACTAAAGGATCTCGGTTTGTACCTTATTCTAGACGGTTGATGTAGATCCCCATTGAGCTTTTCCAATCTTGCTTGTATTAGCAATTTGCTTGCTCAACATTCAATAAACAAGACAAGCATGCTATATATAATTGTGTTATACCTACTCTAGAATATATAATCAATAACATATAAGCATTTAAAAGCATCCATGGATCAAATACTCATTTAAATACACATTATTGGATAGGAAAAGATATTTCTATTCATATAAAACAAATACTACAATAGTGACAACCTCTGCCAGCACGTTTGTGAATCAGAGAAACTGAGTCCCCCACTTGGGCCTCCACCACTTCAATCCTCCATCTCTCAATAGCAAGATCACAAGAAAAAGGTAATATTGGGAAGAACACAAAGTGCTCCAAGGGACAAAGGGATGTAGACTCAAGTATAAGCTCCGGCAACAATGGACTATAGTTTTCTTTCTCTTCAATTACTCCCCTTTCAATGTATCCAAAGGGTTCCTTATATAGCTATTCAATGGGGTAATGGAAGGTCAAATCCGAGTGATCTCAAGGCATATGGAAGGCCAAGAGACAAGTGACTTGGATCCACATCAAGGAAAACTCCAAAATCATTTGGCCTTTTGCACACATCCCGATGTACATGGGTTTAAGGGTCAAATCCGCGTATATACGTGAGAAAGGGATTAAAAGTTGTGTATGGCAATTATTGCATGTTTTTAGGGATGATATTGGAAACATCAAAGGTAAAAAATGGTCCATGGGGTCTAAGGAGTCTGCAGAGGGACAGGGAAGGCCATAAAAGTGTGATCCACCATGTGTGGTAAAATCAGCTATAACACTCTTTACAAGTTATGAGATGGAACTAGAAACACATGTACATATAGAAATTGAAAAAAAACTAGGGTTTCATGAACTACAAATTGCATGTTATAACTAGGGTTGAGAAGTTATGATATGGAACTAGGGTCTTATGACCATATACCTAGGTTATGCACATACATGAAACAAAATGATTAGGGAGAAATTAAGATACTTATGTGAACAATTTAATCCCATTGTCAATTGAAATCATTAGTATAGAGTTCATATTTGTATGTGTTTTGTAGCAAGTTTCCAACACCAATGTATGATGTTCGATGGACTTATGATTTTCCCTTTATGTCCAATCAATGCACCTTCATAATAAGAAATAATCATTTTAACAAACTTTAGATTTTGTTTAAAAAGAAACAGTAAATAAATGATTTAAACTCGGAATTTTTAGTTTGAGGTAAAGATGGTAGGGTAAGGTTCTAGGGTAGTCTAGGATGGTGTATAGTATGGTTATGATGTTAGTATGGGATGATATGGTATAGTATGATGTTATGATGTTAGTGGTATGGCTATGATGTTATGATGTTATGATGTTAGTGTATTGAATTTAGGTAGTGTATGGTATGGTTATGATATAACTAGGGTTTCATGAAATCTTTAGGTTTAGATCATTAGATTGGTTAGTATTATTTAAGTAGAAACCAAAAGTCCATATACCTAGTCTATGCACATACATGAAACCAAATGAATAGGGTTGAACATGGATCACAAGTGGAAGTTCACATGCATGCATGACTTAGAAGTAGAAACACATGTATGATGTTAAGATGTTAGTGGTATGGCTATGATGTTATGATGTTAGTGTATGGAATTTAGGTAGTTTATGGTATGGTTATGATGTTAAAAAGTTGATGATAGCCCTACATGGGTTGTTAATTGAACCATGATCTTGGTATTTCATTAAGGATGGATTTCCGAAATTATATATCTTTTTTATTTTAATAGATACAATTCATTTGTCTTGGTCTTGTATGAAGTTTTGATTATATTTGTAGGATGTCCTGAACAACTTATGATGTGATGTCTGTTACAGAGAGAAATTCCTATGGCTTGGGGTACCACAATAGACAGCTTGACTCTAGAAATCAATCCTTTCCAATATGCAATAGAAATTAAATGTCTAACACTAAAGGATCAGACTTCGTACCTTATTCCAGACGGTTGAAGTAGATCCCCGTTGAGCTTTGAAAATTCAGCTTGAATTGATAGATTAATTCCTCAACAACAAGTAAACAATACAAGCATTCTATATATAATGGTGTTAGATCTATTCTAGCATATATAATCAATAATGTATAATCATTTGACATAATCCCATGGATAAAATATTCATTCAAACACACATTATTGGATAGGAAAATATATTTCTATCAATATAAATCAGAGATTACAAGATACAACCTCTGACGGCACATCTGCGAACCGGAGAAACTGAATCCCCCACTTGGGCCTTCACAACTTCAATCCTCCAGCTCTCGATAGCAATATCACAAGTAAAAGGAAATCTTGGGAAGAACACAAAAGTGCTCCAAGGGACAAAGGGATGCAGACTCAAGCATAAGTTCCAGCAACAATGGACTATAGTTTCTTTGCTCTCAATTCTCTCTTATTCCTTCAATGTACCAAGGGGTTCTTTATATAGCTTTTCAAAGGGGTAATGAAAGGTCGAATCCGAGTGATATCAAGGCATATGGAAGGCTAGGAGTCAAATGAGTCGGATCCATGTCAAGGAAAACTCCAAAAGGATTTGGATTATGTACACATCTCGATGTACGTGGTTTTAGTGGTCAAACCCATGTATATACGCGCTTATAGGTTAAAGCGTTGCGTGTATCATTTTTCATATGGTTTTAGGAATGATCAAGGAAACATCAAAGGACAAAAAGTGGTCCATGGGGTCTAAGGAGTCTGCAGCGGGATAGGGGAAGGCCATACAAAGTGTGATTCACTTGGAGTGGTGAAATCCGCTATAACAGATGCCCCCTAATGTGTGAGGTCAGAGGGGTCATACGATGGCTGAAATACATTATAAGTACATCCTAGAAGTGGAGTGATGAAGGATCCCAACTAGAAGACCAGCCACCCAATCAGCATAGTACAATAATACAACTCTGCATATAACTGCAAGTACATATAGCAGTCCCATATACATAAGAGTACAATGGCCATGAATAGGCATGATACATGATATCACATATGTGGTCATCGCCACGTACAATATACATAGATCAGAATCTCCATGATGAAGATATACAAAGGACCATGATCTCCAAAATGGATGAAGATATATAATAGATCAAGATCTCCATAGTGGCTGGAAATGTCTGACATATACTGGAATCGAGTCACGAGAGCTGAAATATCATGAACACTGGCACGATCAAGGAGGTAGCATATAATAGATGCCAACAATCTGGAAAGTCTTCTACAAAAAATGCTATGAGTACATGTCCTACTATGCGAATAGAGGTGTCGAGGTCAAACATAGTAGTCCATCGTCTGATTACCGGTCATTAATGTATACTGTTAACAGACGCGAGATCATCCACCGATAATGAAAATGAGAATCAAGGTACTAGAGTGAAAACTAACAAGTGTGAATAAATGTGTTGAGGTCAAACACTTGAGAGGATCCATCGATCAGGGGACATTGATGTATTCCTCAAAAAATATTGATGGTGAGAGAACCTGCCACTGAATACTGCAAGTCTCAAGGCACTCAAAAGGAATCTCGATTCCAAT
>LPNX010672166.1:0-74511 GCA_001517045.1 Pseudotsuga menziesii | reverse complement strand
CGGGTGAAACTCCATTAGACATTTTGAAAATGTCTCATCTGCACTGCATGTTTGGTGATAACATGAGTGAGATGGTATGGATTATGCCGGTGAGACAGGTGTGGATATGAAATGTAAACAGGAAACAAGGATGGGGCCTTGGTTTGCTTAAACCTGGTGATTGGAAACCACACAGACAGGGCTAGAGGGCTGACTTTCTTCTCCACAACCCCGGGATAGCACTAGAAGGGAATGCAGGGCCTGAGGGACTGTGTAGCAGAGAAGGGACTGATTCCTTGTGCTGGGTGTGTGTGTGGATGTTATAGAAGTCAGGCTAGTTCTGGTGTAGGTGTTCCTAGCTCTACAGGGAGCTCACCAGCTTAGCATTCAGCTTTTCCCAACTCCTTGATGGTGCCTAACAGATACAAAGGCATACTGCGACGGCAATGGATAAGTGTTCTGTGACCCTTGCTATGAATTTGCATGTTTAATTATTAAATTTCCATATGCAGAACATGTTTTGATTTTGACCGATTGCTTGAGTATGCATAGGGCCTGCATGGCACACACCGGAAGAGAGTGCACACTCTTCCGATGTTGAGTCATGAAAGGGTTTTCAATATTGATTACACTCTGGGGAGTGGACGCACTCCTGGTGTCTCAATATTTGATAGTGAATGATATGAAATGTGATTACGGTTTTAGAGCAATGATGCTGATGAGTTGGCTTGTGTTGCTTGTATTGCTTGTGTTGCTTGTGTTGACAGGCTAAAGGTAAAGGTGAATGTTGATATAAGTGTATGTTGATATAAATGTATGATGGGCTGTGATATGCCTAAGGATCCATAGTAGATCCTAGACCTAGAAATGGTCATGATAAAGTTCCAAGCCCAGTTGACATGGTTATGTACTGGCTGGACATTAATTATTCGATGTTGAGGAGAAGCCTGCTTGCTAACCCAACATCTGAGTCCATAGGTGATCCCAAGGCTTGTAAAGCGAAGCAGGATCCTGTGGACGAACGAGGAAATGCACAATACAGATAAGTATTGGATTATTTTGCTTATGAATATACATGTGTATATGATTTGGTTATGATGTTTTAAGCTCTTGTTTAAGAGGTAAAATTAATGAGAATAAACTAAACATGTGAATTTACTCAATGTTTGGATATAGGTATCGCTGGAAGCAAGGACTATGAGAGCATCCTAGAGGTGCATGTGGACATGTGACTGTCCTGGAAAGCTCGGGTTGAGCGATAATGAAAAAGGTGTTACTAGGACAGGGGATTCCTAGTAACCGAGACAAACCATGTGGAGAGACTCCATGGTTTAGAGGTCTGGGATAGACCAAAGACACTAAGTGTCATGACCAAGAAGGATTGGTCCAGCATTCACGGTAAAGTGAAAGAGGCTGAGAGCGTGAAAAGCCATAGCGATGGTGTGGGTTCCAAGATGGAACAAAATAAAGAGGGGAAAATCTCTTACTGCTCTCTCTTGCCTTTTGATTGTATATATATATACATATATGTTTATACATTGTGAAAACAAAGGATTGTTTAATGCATGTATGATTGAAATGAAAAGTGTGTAATTGCTTAAGCAGATTTGTGAATGCTGGAATAGTTAATTCCCTGCCCAGGAATGGACATGAATGAGCTCATGTGCCTGTTGGGGGAAGGCATGAAAGATATGAAAGCCTCATTGATGAGACTTGGACTGTCATGCCAATTGGGTAATTAACTAACTGATTTTGATATCTATATTATGCTTGGTCTGATAGACTTTCAATGGTGCATTCCACAGGTGAGAAAAGTGAAACCAGGTGGTGCACATTGATCATGGCAGCAGATCAAAAGTTATTGGACTTGGCTGGAATTCTCCTTCAAGTGATTGCCAAGACCCAAGAGAATCTTGGGGAGATGCTCAGGATACAGAAAAGGCAGAGTGAAATGAACCACCAAATTTTGCAAGACTCTATGGGTTTGCAAAGGGAGGTGAAAAGCCTTCTGGGAGCTATCGGCAAAGGAAAGGAAGGTGGATCAGCAATGGGACATTCGTCCAAGCGACCCGATAGGAAACGGTCCAGGCATGAAGACTCAAAGGAAATTGAGCAGGTAATGATGAAGCAGCCAGTGAGATGCTGGAGATGCGGAGGACATCATTTACGTCGGGACTGTCCAATGTGGGAACATGATGAAGGCATCAGCCGCAAAGTTCCTAAACTTTGGGATCAGCAAGAAGCTGAGAACCAGCGGGAAAAGTCCATGGAAGCCGAGAGGCTTGGTCTTGAATGTTCAAAGTAAATGATTGAACGTGGTATAGATCTGCAATTTTGAAATTTTGATGTGCAATGGTATATGTATTGTATATATGTATTGGAACACCGAGGACGGTGTTATTCGAAGGGGGAGGGGAATGTCACATCCCCGGTTTCGACCTCGTTTGCATGATGTATATATTGTAATTAATCATGGTGAGGAGCTCAAGGCAAAAGCCCCACCATCGATTTGGCTGTGTATGTTTCGGCAATGGGGATAATTGTCGGTGGCATCTCGTGCTATAAGGCACATTATAATTCGGCATCATGTAAACCTACACATCAATTAAAATAAACCACAACCAGCTACGGCAGTGCAACGTTGAATGAAAAGGGCATGGTTCCAAAGGATAAGGGGTGGGGGATGTCAAACCTTGGTTAAGGGGAAAAACCCATGTTTTATTGCCTTGTTGTTTTGCCACCTTGTCTTACCCAACCTCTTTCAACCTCTTTAATGTTCTGTTGGGTGGTTGGGCAGTTATGGCTGCTGGTGGATGGGCAGTTATTGCCTTTGGGAGTGGGGTGGCAGGACTGTCAGTCCTTTGCCCACATCCACACTCCACCCACGAACCCATGCTTGCCCTGCCTGTTCTGTTCTCCTCACGCGCCTGTTCATTGTGCCCATGGTGCATTCTCTCCACAGCCTGTTCACTCACTCACCACGATTTTGGGTCTGTTGGTTCCTCATGCACAGGTTTTGGACGAATTTGGTCTCACGTGGGCATTTTGTTCCTCTCCACGAGTGGCTGAGCACCCGCTGACTGCAAATTCGTGTCCTCTCCATTGCTGTGCATTCTCACGAAGAGGGATTGCTTCCCGTTTTTGTCTTCTCCACGTTTTTGGTTGGCCGTAGTGCCCAATTCGTAGTGAGCCATTTTCCTACTGTGGTCTGTTCATCCTCACGTAGAGAAATCGGGTATGTATTCCCCGTGCATTTTGCTGTTGGGTGTAATTTCTTCCTCACGCATAGGGTGTTTGGGTCATTTTCCCATGTTGTGAGAGCCGTGCTCACTGTTTTGTTGGGGCTGTTGTTTCCCCACGTTTTGCTGGCCGTGGTTTTCACCCACGTTTTGGGTTGCTGTTGATTTCACCCACGTTTTGTGGGTTGGGGTGCTCAAATTCGTTTTGGATCACCGTTGATTTCCAATTCATGGGCTGAGTTTCTGTGTTTTGGGACTGTGCATAGTTGCCATTGTTTTACTTTGAAATTGGGCTATTGTTGTTGTTTCCCTGGTTTGGGATGTTGTGGTTGAGTTGTTTTGGCCACGTTAGGGCCAAAACCAACTCTGGACCTTCCATTGGACTTGAGCGGTGCTCATCCATTGTTTGGGGCTGTCCCCTGTTGTTTATGACTTCTTCACAAAGTTGTGAAGGGATTGTTTGGCTGCTGGTATGCAGTGGTTGAACCTTGGACTGTGCTGGCTTGGCTTGTTTGTTGAAAGCCTGTGAAACCCAGCAGTGTTAGTTCATTGTTTTGTGTCCCCTTGGCTATGTATAAGCCTGCAATTGACCCTTATCCAGAAGGAATCATGCCCAGCTCGGGGGTGGCAGCGTTGCTGAGAGATTGATGAGAAAGCTGGCCTATGGTTGGGTGGAACGTTGCAGCGACGTAGCTGGTTGCGGGTGAATTCTTCATTAACAGATAAGTGCTGCTGGTTATTCCATCTCTGCAAATTTTATATTGATGTTAAATGAATTATAATGAACATGGAGATTGCTGGAATGTGTGTGTGTTTGCTTCCGCTGTTTGATTGAAGATAAATGCATCTGTGTATGCTTAATTTCAACATTGATTTCATTTGATTATGTTCATGGGGCGTTTTGCCCGGCTGTGTTGATGCGTTCGTCGCGTCCTCTTCGCTGGTTGAGGGCTGGGGACGTGACAGGGTGTGGGAGTCCGTTGTATAGTATTGCCATGACATTTCGCAAGAGCCGCATACTCTTCTTGATATTTTGCTGGCCTATTTCCCTTAGGACTCCCTTATATCAAGTTGTAATTGCATTATCATGAGCTTTTCCTACCTTCTTGAGCCTTACGCCGACTTCCCTGACTTTGAAGTTTCAGCCATATAGCCCGAGCTTGTCTCATGTCTAGCCATGAAGAGCCATCTTTTATATCCTTTGCAACTTAGTTCCCTATTTTACCGGGAGGGGACTTTCCCCCGAGTGTCGTTATCCTACACATGTATCCTTACATTGAGCATAGGTATGTTCCACTGCTTGGAACTAGTTTGTTTTCCTATATGACACTCGTCTCCTCCTAGTCTATAACTATAAAGCAGTTTTATTCTTTTTCAAGCTTTTTAAATATTTGAAAAAAGTCCAAAAAAAAAAAAATTTAAAAAACCAAAAAGCCGGACAAGGAAAGATGTTATCTTTGGCAGCTGTCAAGTCGTGACGCCTTCGAACAGAACACTATATATCACATCCGCTAGTTGGGTTTATAGTTTGACTTTAGGAGTTGTACTCATTTATCTGAGTTTATCTCCACCGACTACTTAAGCTTCCAGTCCCCATGGAGCCTCTGTCGATGCCTCCTGTGTCATAGAGATGTCCTATTTTTGTATATCGAGTCTATGCTGCCTACATTCAGTCACCATTCTCCATTATGCTCTTGTTCGAAGGAATTTGAAATCTAAGTCGTCCATTCCTCAGCTATCTTGACTTTGCATGTCGGCCATTCCTGGTACAGTTACTGGTTCATACACCTTGTGATCGATTCCTTCCACATTATGCAGCTTTACTGAGTACCTTGTGTTGGATGATGGGGGATGCCTTAATGCCCTCCTTCCAGTGGATTTCATCCCATTGATCTCAGATCATTTATTCTGGGATTGGAATCTAGAGTCATTTTTTAGTGCCATGAGACTTGCAGTCATCAGTGGCAGGTTCTCTCGCCATCAACAGTTTTTGGGAATACATCAATGTCCCCTGATCGATGGATCCTCTCAAGTGTTCGACCTCAACATATTTATTCACACTTGTTAGTTTGCACTCTAGTACCTTGATTCCCATTATCATTATCGGTGGGTGATCTCGCATCTGTTAACGATATACATCAATGACTGGTAATCAGAGGATGGACTACTATGTTCAACCTCGACACCTCTATTCACATAGTAGGACTTGTACTCATAGCGGTTTGTGTAGAAGACCTTCCAGATTGGTGGCATCTCTTATATGCTACCTCCTTGATCGTGCCAGTGTTCATGAGATTTCATCTCTCGTGACTTGATTCCAGTATATGTCAGACATTTCCAGCCATTATGGAGATCTTGATCTGCTATATATCTTCAGCTTTCATGAAGATCATGATCCCGTGTATATCTTCATCATGGAGATTCTAATCTATGTATATTGTACATGGCGATGACCACTTATGTAATATTTTGTATCATGCCTATTCATGGCCATTGTACTCTTATGTATCCAAGACTACTATATGTATTTGCAGTTATATGCAAAGTTGTATCATTGTACTATGCTGATTGGGTGGTTGGTCTTACATTTGGGATTCTTCATCACTCCACTTCTGGGATGGCCTTATAATGTATTTTGGCCATCATATGACCCCTCTAACCTCACACATTAGGGGGCATCTATTATAGCAGATTTTACCACACCTGGTGAATCACACTTGCATGGCCTTCCCATGTCCCTCTGCAGACTCCTTAGACCCCTTGGACCATTTTTTGTCCTTTGATGTTTCCTAGACCATCCCTAAAAACATGTGAAAATTGCTATACGTGACTTTTAAACCACTTATCGCATATATACGCGAGTTTGACCTCTAAAACCGCTTACATCGAGATGTGTACAAAATCCAAATCCTTTTGCAGTTTTCCTTGACATGGATCTGACTCACTTGTCTCCTAGCCTTCCATATGCCTTGAGATCGCTCGGATTCGACCTTTCATTACCCCATTGAAAAGCTATATAAGGAACCCTTTTGATACATTGAAGGCATAAGAGAGTTGAGAGCAAAGAAACTATAGTCCATTGTTGCCAGAACTTGTGCTTGAGTCTGCATCCCTTTGTCCCTTGGAGCACTTTAGTGTTCTTCCCTAGCTTGCCCTTTGCTTGTGAGCTTGCTATCAAGAGATGGAGGATTGAGGTGGTGGAGGCCCAAGTGGGGGATTTAGTTTCTCTGATTCTTAGACATGCCGACAGAGGTTGTATTCATTGTAATCTCTGATTTCATATTAATAGAAATATCTTTTCCTGTCCAATAATGTATGTTTGAATGAATATTTTATCCATGGATGATTTCAAATGCTTCTACGTTGTTGATTATATATGCTAGAGTAGATCTAACACCAATATATATAGTATGCTTGTCTTGTTTACTTATTGTTGAGGAAGTGATTCATCAATTCAAGCCAAAGTTGGAAAGCTCAACGGCGATCTACTTCAACCGTCCGGAATAAGGTACGAGTTTTGATCCTTTAGTGTTAGATATTTGATTTCTCTTGCATATTAGAAAGGATTGATTTCTGGAGTCAAGCTGTCTGTTGTGGTACCCAAAGCCATAGGAATTTATCTCCGTAACAATGGGTGAGGATCGTCATACATTTTCATATAGACAATAATCTCCCCAACAAACATGCAAAGAATATAGCACATACCCAACACCATATTCTCATGTAATGGACATTTGATTAATAATAATGAAAGATTCAAAAGAAAGAAATATTGTTTGAAGTAACAATGAGAATACCAAACATTGAATCAAATGTAACAGATATTCAAGCAATATAAAGAGGATGATAGCCTCTAATTTACTCAAGTGTTATGAAACGTATTGAGCATTGTTCAAATAACTCCAATAGTTGAGAAAGGACTATGAAAATTGAGATAAGTTTAAAATTTATAGCAAGACAATCCTTTATTCTAAATGGGTTTGTAGTTTAGACTATATCGTATTATTAAAGCATTAAGGGAAAATGTGTTGGGCCAAGATAGAGCACAAGGAAGAAACCGAAGCGCAAGCGCAAGAGAAAAGATAGGCGTGTGACGGAGGAAAAGCAAGTAAAGGAAGAAAATGAAGAAAAGAGAAAGCTACAACGGGGAATTGTGTGACGAGGAAAATCAAACCTAGAGTCGGTGGAAGATTGGCAGGTAGAAGAGTAAAGGCTAGAAAGTGACAGGTCAAGAAGACCGTAGGATTTCGACTCGACAGAAGACTAAAGGACGCTTTTTGAGACTAGTTATGGCATGTGATTAATGTAATAAAGGATGGTTTTGCAGCTAAGTATGGCATGTATTAAATGTATGAAATATTTTTTTGTGGCTACATATGACTATAATAACTGAGTTGTACTCAAATGACCCTGCGCGGTCTTGTAATATCTATAAATAAGAGGAGCCCGTTCTATATAAGGGTTGGTCATAGTTCAGTTGATAATAGTAGAAGTATTTTTTATGAGATCAAAGAGAATTTTGATAGTAGAAGGTTGTTGAGACGCGGATCTGTAGCTTTGTGCGCGGACCATTTTGTAAGAGTTAATCTGCAGCTGAGTGCATAGATAATAGAGTAGAAGATTCAATCCAGGTTGTGTGCAGATCGGTAGGAGTAGTAGGAGAAAAGCATAAAATAGAGAGAGATTAAGAAATATTCTAAGCTAAAAAGATATATCATAAACAGTATGTAAGTCACAGACTGCAAGGTGCCATATATTTCTCATGCCAAATGTAGAGCACCTTAGTGGTTTTTACCCAGATGGGTTTCCACATTACTTCTTGTGTTGCTAAATGTGAATGTTGAATGTTTGATTATCTTGCATTATTTATGGTTATTGCTTGAATGAATGTCGCAATACTGATAAAAGGAAATGAATGAATGAATGACTAGATATCGTCAAATCATTTTGTATTATTTCTTGTTTAAAGTTGTAAGTTGTAATACTATCGCACCATTGTCATTTAATGTTAAGGAATCAACTGCGTCGCATAGTTGAACCAGCTGTTAAGTTGTCAAGGACAAGGTTTTGCCACCCACTGGCTGTGTCACACTGTTGTGCCACTGTCAAGCTCGTAAAAGACTCCATCCTTCGAACTCTGTCGAGCGCCTTGGTCATGCGCCAAGGGACTATAATCCCTCACTGACTGCAGAAACATGGTTCTGGAAGCTACACATTAAGATATCTCGGGTGAGACTGTTCCTACCTCGCAGGTGTTGTCGACTGATCTTACTCTTCAGGTCGATGTCTTTGGGTGTTTTGTTGGTTTCATGGGTCTGTTGAACTTGGGTCATGAGAGTGGGGAAAAGTAGGCCAACAAATGGTTCCATTGCTGGGACCCTTAATCATTTTATTCGCAAGAAATGTTGTGGCATCTAACAAAGAAGGAAATAGAGGATTGGTTAGAGTCTAAGACGTTAGCATTTGCGCAAGAAGAGATCACAAGATCATGGTTGAGCACAGAAAATTGGTTGGACCGATACATATACTCCAATATTCACGATATATTCTTTGCAGAGTTTCCTATTGTGCTGCATGAGTGGTTGTCAATATTGGTGACTTGACATACAAACCTCCAGAGAAGAGAAACAGTCAAGTGGAGTTCTCAACTGGTCCGTTAGTTAACAAGTGTAAGCAACCCCATCTCTAGAGCTGTTTATTTTTGGGTCGACAGTATTTTTCAAGGGTATATTACTGGGTTTGCAGTAGAGATGATAACCTCATATAGTGAGTCCGAAAGAAATTTTTTCCAAGGACCTCGAAGAAGGTACTTGTTATCTATAAGTACATGGATAAAGATGCTCTTCGATGAGAAGGGTATCTTGTAGTTGAGTAGTTGAGTCAAGGGGATATGTCACGAATGACCTGTAAAGAAAATGGGAAATGGTGAGATGAGATGTTCCTAGGAAGTACATAACCTGAACTAGAATTTGGATTCCTAAGGAGTGGAAGGAGATTCCGGTCAAGAAAAAGAAGAAAGATAGTAGGAGGTAGACAAACTCCTAGTCTGTTTGGAGAGAGAGAGTACGAATTTTATTCATGGATAGACGAAGGGTCTTGCAATGAAGAGGAAGAATATATCCCAATTTCTGAAGGAGTGGAAGAATCTGAAGAGTCTATAGAGACACCAAGATCCAGACGCAACTACACCACACCAGGAGTATCGCCAGAGGAAAGGTCTAGAGCCTCATCTTCTATAAGAATTGTTAATACTGATAGTGCTAGTACTGTGACTAGTGGAATAGATTCCACCTTCATTAGATTGTTTATTGGACATCCCTAAATCGAACTCAATGGATGGGGAAGATATTAGACTACCCACATTCAATGGGAATGGAGCAGAAGATCCAGAGCAGCATTGGTTCCTTTGTGAAGCTGTTTGGATGATTCGCCAAGTTCATAATGGAGACATAAGAAAAGCGCAGATGATCACGACTCTACGAGGTCACGCATCGTACCGGTTTATGAAGTTTTTTGTAGTACCAGCAGGAACCCCACAGAAGACCCTTAATGAGATCTGACTCGTGATGATTTGTGAGTTCTGAAAACCTAAATTTGATATGGAGTGCATCACTGAGATCAAGGAGATAAAGAAATTACCGATGGAGTCTATATGGGATTTCGATCAGTGGCTTAAAATTTTGTCGGACATGCATCATAAAGAGTGGTTTATTGTTCCGCTATTACCACACATTTGAGCTCCTTTGATGCAACAGAAGATTGTGTCGCAAACGGAAGCGCTAGAACTAGCAATGAAGCTAGAATCCTCGCTGATCGGAGATGGTGGCACAGGAATGATGCAGATTCAGTCGCAGTTGGATAATCTGATAGTACAGCTTCAGGATATTAAGCAGGGAAAAGAATTCTAAGAGGACTTATGGTGCACAAGATGTCAAATGGATGGACACACCAAGGATAATTATCCGGCGTACATGAACTATATTTTGTCGGGTGTACCTAATCCATTGAGTACCCACAGACTACCCTGGTGTCGAATATGCCAGAATAGGTAGCATCGTGACGAGAACTGTCTATACTTGCAGAAAATTGTAAGTACCCCAGCAAGCCTTTTCTGTAAATTTTTCAAATTAGTAGAAAATGATGAGAAGGATTGTAGACCATATCAACTCTTGAAGTAGACACCTATTTAATGAAGAACGACGAGTAGGCTCAAGATGAACAAGCGTAAGAGCACTATCAGCCTGTTCCTTTCCCATAAAACCAGTGTCAAAATTAGTATCATCCCCAATATCAGTAGAATCAGTATGCACTGCAGAATCAATACCCACCACAGCAACCACACCCTCGAGGAAGGGGGGGTGGAACTTTTAGAGGCAAAGGAGGAGGAGGATTTGGTAGAGGAAGAGGTCCAGTTGTATGCTATAACTGTGGACATTCAGGCCATTATGTGATAGATTTCCATGAACCTGCAAATACATGTTCATATTACAAATCGCATGACCATAATGTGGAGCGATATCCTAGTTGATTGCAAAGTGGAAAGCTCAGACTGTGGGAGTTCCTCCTAACCTCTCACAGAATCCAAACCAAAATCCTAACCCTAATGCTCAGATGAGTGCTATTGAGCTGAGAGAGTGAAGCATTGTTTTCGTAACACGAGGAGGTTTTGCGACTGGAGCCAATCAGGATATACCACAAGAACAACTGTAGGAGAGACCCGTCGCGCAGAAGAAGGTACCATTCGACGTTCAAAAACAGAAGCAAATTTTTTTGTACATGTGACCATAATTTGTAGATCCAGAACAATCGTCGACTTCAGCTGAACTCAGGGAGATTCCTGAAATATTTCAACAGCTATTCCAGAAGCAGATTCCGAAAAAGGTTAATAAGCTCAAGACATTTCTTTCAAATTGCTTAGTGCTAATTCAAGATAAAGATGTTGTCATGGAACTAAAATAACTGATAGAAGAAACCTCAGTAGAGTCACAGCATGGAAGGAAGGTTAACCATGTCAAAAATAAATTCAAAAGGGAGCGCGAGTTAAGAAAGACTACGCAGATCAAGGATTTTGACATGGAATACATTATCCTAGACCTGGGGTCGGACGTCAATATTCTGACGCAACAAACTTGGGAGAGTATGGGAAAGTCATGCTTGGACTGGTTCCCTATCGAGTTAATGCTTGCAAATCAGGCAAAGGTCCTACCAATTGGTGGGCTAAGTCAAGTCCCCATCGACGTTAAGGGGCTACACACATTCGCAGACTTTGAAGTCATTAACATTGTCGATGACACAAATCCATATCCCACGCTTCTGGGATAGATTAGGCCATAGATAATCAAACCATTATAAACATCAAGAAAAGGATTTTCTCATTCGAAGATGATGAGATGAGGGTATTATCGCCCATCAATCCACTAGAGGGACAGAGATATGTCGAACCGGTCAATAATGAAGGGCAGGTGACTATCTAGACCACATTTATAATGTCAGCACCTTAAAATATGATTACATACATCCTATAGCATATGGAAACCTGAGCTGGAGGAGTACTAGTTCCTGCACATCAGATTCAGGAGAGGCATTGGAAAACTAGCAAAATAGACTGCATGAAGTCTCTATGAGGAGATGCGTCAGGATTACCAGGTCTCTGTGTCGGGTGCAGAATCAGTCGAGAAAGTTACCCACATATGAGGGCTTACCTACTCTTGCGACCTTCCTCGGTGAGTTTGAAGTACTGGTAACAAAGCTGCAGTGGTTGTCTACATTAGACTATGTACTAAAAGCTACGCTCGCTAGATGGTGGGGTATGCATTGGAGGTCTATATCTGAATGGCCATAGTATAAAAGGTTGTTGGAAGTCATATTCGGTGAAGAAGTCACAATCATGAGTTAGAAGTACACAGGGCTATCAAACCCTATTGAACACCTTAATCAATGTTGCACGACATTTGCAGAATACCCACGACAGGAATGGGTCCATCATTTCATTCATACCTTGGAAATGACACCCAAAAGTTGGTATACGTCCATGGAGTTGCAACAAGGATCTCGGGATTGGGATGAGGTGGTTAAACAATTTGAGCACACATTTTCATTTGTTGATGAGCAAGCAACAGTTGATGATGCACTTCAAGTGATCAAGGTGAATATATTTGCTAAAATCCCCGTCGAAGTTATGAGTTCCCACCAGTGCAGCGCGACCATCCAGCAATGGATGGCTTGTTACAATCCGGCCACGGAACCAAATGATGTTGCGACTAACATAAACATAACATAGTCGGAAGGTATGCGCGAAGTCGAAGGAAGTGGTATTTCGAGCGCCCAGTTCCTCAAGCCGCTAAAAATCAAGAAAGTGAACATTGGTTTGCCGAAAAACCTAAAGTTCAAAGAGGAAGCGCATCAAGCTGAGATGAAAATAGAAATAGTTAAGGTAGACGTGAAGAAGTTGTCGATCAAAGAGAATATTGCAAAGGTTGTTGAGTTGAAGCAACTGCAGTAGCAAGTCAAAACTTTGCACAACAAGGAGCATAGCAAAAATGATGAGGTAACAACGCACCAATCAGAGGCAGAGAGAGTTACATGGATCATTCAGCTTGTACAGTAGAGCCTTCAACAAATAACTCAGTCGCTGGAAGAAGTACCATCAGAACATATCAGTTCTGACCGTGTCGAACAATTGCCGAAGCAAGTCAAGGAAGTAGGGCAAGAGGTTGCCCAGGTAGAGGGAATTTTGAAGGAATTTCAGGACAAGGTTGGTCCCGTGGCACAACCTGCGCCAGAGACATAAGTTTTCTTAGTGGCTTGGGACGAGCAACATGTGAACGTTGGGGGCCTGTTGGGCCAGGATAGAGCACAAGCAAGAAATTGAAGCGCAAGCACAAGAGGAAAGACAGGTGCACAATGGAGGAAAAATAGGTAAAGGAAGAAAAGGAAGCGCGGAATAGAGAAATATGCGATGGGGGAATGGTGCGACGAGGAAAAGTGAACCCAGATTCAGTGGAATATTGGCAGGTAGAAGAGTAAAGGCTAGAAAGCGACAGGTCAGGAAGACCGTAGGAGTTTGAGTTAGTAGAAGACTAAAGGACGCTTTTTGAGGCTAGTTATGGCCTGTGATTAATGTAATAAAGGACAATTTTGTGGCTAAGTATGGCATGTATTAAATCTATGAAAGACGTTTTTGTGGCTACTTATGACTGTAATAACTTATTTGTACTCAGTCGACCCTGTGTGGTCTTGTAATATCTATAAATAAGAGGAACTCATTCTGTATAAGGGTTGGTCATAGTTCAGTTGATAATAGTAAAAGTATTTTTGAGGAGATCAGAGAGAATTCTGATAGTAGAAGTTTGTCGATTCGTGGATCTATAGTTGTGTGTGCATACCATTTTGTAAGAGTTAATCTGCAGCTAAGTGCGCAGATAATAGAGTATAAGAGTCGATCCAAGTTGTGTGTGGATCAGTAGGAGTAGTAGGAGAAAATCATTAAATAAAGAGCATGAGAGTAAGAAAGAGTCTGAGCTAAAAATATATATCTCAAACAATTTGTAAGTCGCAGACTGCAAGGTGCCATATATTTCTCATGCCAGATGATGAGCACCTTGGTGGTTTTTACCTAGATGGGTTTCCACATTACTTCTTGTGTCACTAAATATGAATGTTGAATGTTTAACAGTTAATGTTGAATGTTTGATTATCTTGCATTGTTTTTTGTTATTTCTTGAATGAATGTCGCAATACTGATAAAAGGAAATGAATGAATGAATAACTAAACATCGTCAGAGCATCTTGTATTATTTCTTGTTTAAAGTTGTAAGTTGTAATACTGTCACGCCATTGTCATTTAATATTAAGGAATCAACTACGTCGCATAGTTGCACCAGTTGTTGAGTTGTCAAGGACAAGGTTGTGTGATGCGTCAGCTATGTCGCACTATGTGCCATTGTCGAGCTCGTAAAGGACTCCATCCTTTGAACTCTGTCGAGTGCCTTGGTCGTGCACCAAGGGACTGTAATCCCTTAACGACTACAAAAACATGGTTCTGGTAGTTACACATTGAGATATATCGGGTGAGACTGCACCTGCCACGCAGGTGTTGCCGGCTAAGCTTGCTCTGTCGAGCTGATGTCTTCGGGTGTTTTGTTGGTTTCGTAGGTTTGTTGAACCTCGGTCGCGAGAGTGGGGAAAAGTGGGCCAACAAAATGTTAAACACATAATCATCAAAATGACTCGAGAGTGGATGAAACAAAGAAATAACAAGTATTTGGAACAAAATCATTGCTTGATATTATATTCAAAGATAGTTACAAAGATAATTCTAAGAGTAAATATTCAACATTAATATTCATAACTTAAACAAAATGTGACTTGTGTATTTATAGAAAATAGGAAGATATAGTTCTTGATAGAATACATAAACATACAAAACTAGAATTACATACTAATGAAACAAGGGATGAATCCTTAAAAATTATAAAATCTATCATACATAGCTCTACTCAAACTTTTATATTCATGTTCTTCTCATCAATGACAAACCCACTAGAAGAAGAATTCCCTTACTTTTATAATACTAACGATCCTTTGGTGGTTCTTTACTTCTTTATTTTATCTTATCCCAACCCTAACTGCTTCCCTGAGTGAATTTTCCCAAAATAGATGGTGGGTTGTCATGTACCTAAAACCCTATGTAGACTATCGAGACTACGAGGCACCTCAAAAAGGCTATAAAGTTTTAACTCTAACACCAAAGTCAATTTTAATAGTTAGTTGTTGTTGAAAATAGGGTTTCAACATACATTCAAGAAGAACACACACACACACACAATACTCAAGAGTTATGAATGAGAAGGTTAACCAACCAAGTTCTTATTCATATTCATGATTTATTATACAATCATAAGGGTGGTTGGAGTGGTTATACCCACTCCAAGTAATCATTCATTATGTTATCTTTCTCAAGTGCATTACTCTTTACTTTATCCATGCACTTACATTCATATATTAACTTAGGCTAATGTCTAGTTAGAATCAAGGAAAAATTTAGGGGCAAAATTTAGCTCATGGGATTTTGGACCTTTTTTCCAAAAAAAGATTCGCCAACTTCCATTTTTTTATTCGCCCAAATTCCATGGGATAGATAAATTGTACTCTAAAAATCGCCAAAATTGTCTAGAAATTATATAAAGGCCTTGGAAATTTGAATCTCATTAGAAAAATATTGCCCAATGTTTTATGGTTGGAAATTTATGAATTAGTAAGATTCACCAATGTTTATACACTTTAAAATAATTATGGCTCCTTAAAATTTTCCTTGGTTAGAATGTATGCTGACAAGGTCCTAAGAATCCCTCCAACATATTCCCCACCCTCAAATTATTTCTTCACTTTGAAGCAATTGTTTAACAACATCCTATGCCCTCTTACATTTTAGTCTTTATCTTCAATTTAATAGGCACCCATGCATTAAATGAGTCTTCATTTTTTATCGCTCTCCTTCCTTACACAACAATCCAAATGTGAGTGTCTTACTCTACACTACACTACCTATCATTTATATGCCTTATATCCTCTGAGTTCACAACCCAAAGACTGCTCTACGGCTCTTATAGCAAGTGGCCCAATCATTTTCTTTGTTATTGTGTCATCATATTTGTTTTAATCTATTTCCTTGTATGCCGTCTACTATCTCTTTATTTAATATCTTCTTCTCTTGTCATTGTAGTGTGAATATTGGAATCATTCATCTCTATAGGTGCTCCAATCAAATGCTCAATCCCTAGTCAAAATGCTCTTCACATTTGTTGTATCAAGCTATCTTATCTATTATATCAATCTCTTTATTATTCTCCATTCATCTATTTCAATCAATTGTATTCTTAGAGGATGCCCTAACATGAATATTCATCTCTACTCTTTCTTCTTCTCTGCTTGACCTCTTTCTTTTGTTGCTTGGTTGATCATGGTTGCTCTCAAGGTCTCTAGCAATATGTTATCGAGTCAACTCACATTTGCATGAAGGATGAATTGATTACAAATCAATTCTAGGACTTTGTGCATGCGACTTGATTCTACTAGGACATGACTCAATTATTGACTATGTTAATATGACTCTCTAACTACTATTAAGATTCAATTAGTGACTCCTTTGCCAATACCAAGCTTCAATGACATGACCAAAAAATGTTTTCGACTAAATATGGATAAAGGTCAGAAAAGAACCAATCTCTTAGGCTAAAAACCAACTCATATTACAATGGTGGAGGGAATCACCTACCTTGAAGACTTGCATTTAACTCCCTAAAGAACTCAATTTTCATGATTATTTTTCCAGACCTTGACTCAACCAACAACTTCCACTATGCCTTTTATATGATTACTCAATTCTCGACGTAGACAGATTCATGTTCCATGTGTTCAATAATAGTGTTATCAAGCTTACCTAGTTTAAAAGTAAGGATTCTTTTATGAGAAATACATTGTACCAAGAACATATTTATTTTGCTCACACTTTAGCATCATTACTCATGAACCAAGTGCTCGATCAATGGATCCACAATGAGCCACATCCCATCAATGATTCTGGTGGTGGGAGGCCTTCGGTTAAATCTTATTATTGAAAGAACCCGACTTTCCTTGCTCACATATCTCAGGTTGGTTGTCATTCCAATTGATAAAACAACTCAGTCCAAAAAAAATATTTGCAGTTAAGAAAGGTATGCTCCTCAAACTCTACTTTTATAACAACTATGTCTTGAGTGAATAGTGCCTTGAATGTGTTTTCTATGTGTTTGAGTTTACTAGTCTCGTCTCTATGCCTTGATTGTATTTTCTATGTGTATGTGAGTTTACTAGTCTTATCTCTCATTAGCTAATAGTCAACAGATTGTCTCTCTTTTATTAATGCCAAGTGTTTGGGCAATGTACATCTGCACAACTAATTTTTCATCAGTCCTCTAAGCAAGCCGAAATTGTCTCCCATTACAATTTCCTTCCATCATTTTTTAGTTCAATTGCAATACATGTTGACTTTTTCATTATCAATTTCCCATTAGGTTTTAACTAAAAATATTTTACATGTTATACGGCATTTAATTCCGCGGCCGTCGTATTGAATCACATCACAGGAAGTAAAGCATTTAATGTTTTGCAACACTATCCATTATTGTTTGCCTGTGTTAATCTGATAATCAATGAACATTGAATGCTCACAGCAGCTAGAAGTTTGCACAGTTAGTTATGTTGCACAGTTAGATTTAAATAACTTTAGATGTAATGCTTAGACACTCGATGTTGTTAAGTCCATTACCATCTGCTAGTCAATGGTACTTTGGATTCTTGAAACAATACTGATTGCAGGAGAAACCTAACGGCCAGCAATACTTTACATGTTGTGTGGTATTTCATGCGCCGTCGTACTGTCGGTTATTGAATCTCATGCGCCGTAACCCACAGTACCACGGCGCATGAAATACCACACAACATGTAAAGTATTGCTGGCCGTTAGGTTTCTCCTGCAATCAGTATTGTTTCAAGAATCCAAAGTACCATTGACTAATTGACTAGCAGACGGTAATGCAAGAGCTATTCATTGAGCTGCAAAGCATTTAATGTAGCTCAAGCAAGCTCGATGATCGTTAGATCTTGAGCTGCTCAAGATCCAAGGGTTATCAAGCCTTCCACTGCGCATGAAATACCACACAACATGTAAAGTATTGCTGGCCGTTAGGTTTCTCCTGCAATCAGTATTGTTTCAAGAATCCAAAGTACCATTGACTAATTGACTAGCAGACGGTAATGCAAGAGCTATTCATTGAGCTGCAAAGCATTTAATGTAGCTCAAGCAAGCTCGATGATCGTTAGATCTTGAGCTGCTCAAGATCCAAGGGTTATCAAGCCTTCTGCAACAGCATTAAATGCTCTGCAACTCAATGGATAGTTCTTGCCGATGATAATGGACTTAACAACATCGAGTGTCTAAGCATTAGGCTACAGAGCACTAAATGCTTTCCAGTGTAGATTTGCACTATTGAATCTAAAGTTATTTAAATCTAACTGTGCAAACTTCTAGCTGCTGTGAGCATTCAATGTTCATTGATTATCAGATTAACACAGGCAAACAATAATGGATAGTGTTGCAAAACATTAAATGCTTTACTTCCTGTGATGTGAATCATTAAATTTAAAGTTATTTAAATACAACAATGCACACCTCAGCCTGCCAATATTCAATTTTCCACAGCAGAGTGCTTAGCTTTCACCAACACCAATATTATTTCGTCGATATTGATATGTTTTGACATAATACTCTATCTAATTCACTTTCAATATTCTACCATATTATTGCGTCGAATACAAAATATCAGAATTGGCCTGTTGTTGACCAACAAATCATGAGTCGACCATAATTCTCCATGTAAGTAGTAGTCGACATCGTAATAGCTCAACTGCTATCCATCAACTTGGTTGACTCTTAGCATTTGTGCATCGGTTACGCTGGGTTGGATTGTTTCTTTGATTTGGAATATTTATACAGTTTTACAATGGTATCATGCCATTCCTTGACAATGCATATCTCATTCCTTCATACAATCCTTCTCTACTTGATCATTTTTTCTGGTTTAAAATTCAATAGGGTTTTAAGATTCCTATGCTGGCTGTTCTGAGCAGTATTTCGATATAGTCACAGTATCCATGTTTTTTTTAAATGTTTTAGCACCAAATCATAACCATCACCATCATTAGAAAAAGCCAAACCCAACAAACCATTCACCATTGAAACTTAGTCAAATATGTCAAGGATATGGATACGTTGGTTAGTTGGTGGTGTTAGATGGATTTCATTCCATCCACCAGGGTTTAATTTTCAATTTTCTTGAGACATCATTTTCCAAGTGGGTCATTAGCAAGTCTCTCTTTTAGTCTCTTTTGCAGTCGAAAATTCTCACAAATCCAAAATCACCTTCTGTCTTGAGCAGATTCCATATATTTCATGGCAGATTTAAATTACTTATATTTCTGAAAAAAATAATCATCCAATTGGTTGCAAATGCAAGAGGTTCCTTTTAACTCTAGGCTCTCTTTAACACTTAATATTTTTATTATAGGGACTAAAACTGAGTTGAGATTGTGAATCCACAAGGGTGAAGTTCCTTGAGATTGTGAATTCACAAAGGTAAAGTTCTTGTCTAGATTTAAGTTCTCTTACACATCTCATAACTCAAAAAAACTCTCTTCTAAAAGTTGTTAGAGCATAATTACCCTCTTCATAGCATCAATCTCTCACCTATAGACTTAGACCATGATCTCATGATTCCATGGTCCAAATTCTAGTCAATTTGACCATCTAAGGCGCCCTGAGAGCTTCCTCCCTAGCTTCAAGGGAGTAATGTATTATTTGTAGATCATGGAAGTGATCCTTGGGTCTATTTCTGGCAGTTGAGGATGCATTCCTTCATTTAGGGAATTTTTCCTCGAAATTTAGGGTCCTACATTGCTTGTTAGAGTTGTGGACTTAATCTAGGGGTTTGACTCCACTTATCAAGGACTCCAAGTGCCTCTCTTTGTTATTCTAAGGCAGTAACTTGAGTCTTTTTAGCAAGATTCCTCACAAGCATGAGCTAATCATGCAATTGTCCATTGCTTTTAGGTGTCTAAGTTCACTTAGGATAGTTATGAGGTTGTTAACTCACTTATGAAAGATTGCATGGCTAACACAATGAATTTGAGCTCTAGTTAAGCCTAACTAGGTTGTTATGCACTCCAATTTGAATTGTCTCTCTGGGCCAATTCAAATTGACTATATGTAACAATTGATTCACTCTTGTACATACAATGGAATAATGTGTTTATGAAATATTTTTCCATTCCTTCTTTGTTTTCTTGGTGAACGTCATGCTTTTGTCACTTAATTAATTACTTGCAAACTATATTACTACTTCGTTTAGTTTCTAGATCTTGTGCTCCAAAATCTTATATGGTATCAAACACATTTGGAGACTCTAAAGGAGTTGGTGTACATGATTGTAGTTTGAAGAACACATTTCCAGGTTGAAGACACCACCAAAAGCATTATTGACACAAAACCAATCGACAAGGGTTCACTCTCTATCGACACCCAACCCACCGCGATCTCCCTGAGCACCGGCCTAGACAGGTTTTACCCTATCCGAAAATACCTGCAAAGCAGATGAAATCTCACCCAAGATGTTCAAGGGAGAGCTGAAAGAACCAAGTTTCCGTAGTATGAAGGAGGACCATGTGTCTAACTGTTAACTTAGCGCAACATTATTCATCAGATATAATCATTTCAGGTTATGTATTAACAAAATCATATCATTATTCAACAGATCATGTCAACAAATCATGTTGGCCTCTATCACCTTCCTATCTTGACCCGTGGTTCTACAACACCACAATACCAACAATAAACCACAAGACATCGGCCCGACAAAGCAAGCTAAGTCGGCAACACCTGCGAGGCAGGAGCAGTCTCACCCGAGATATCTAATGGGTAACTGCCAGAACCACGTCTCTGCAGTTGGTGGGGGGATTATAGTCCCTTGGTGCACAGCCAAAGCACTCGACAAAGGAAACTGGGATGATGGAGTCAATTCTGGTGCGACTGGACACAACTGTATGCTAGCGCGTGCGACACAACACTTTCCCTAATCTCAACAACTGGCGCAACTGGTGCGATGCAACTGATCCCCTGTACCGATAGACAGTTTGCGACTTATGCTTTGACTTAGGAGCTTAACCATGAACTTATACACACATTCCTGTAATGTTTTCAATTACCATTCATTCACTAATTAACAAGATAGTGCATACATTTAACTGTAACTAATCAATATACAGAAATCAAATTCTTTAACATTCACATAAACATTCAACACAGAAAATAATGTGGAAACCCATCTGGGAAAAACCACCAAGATGCTCTTCATCTGGCATGAGAAATTGTGTATAGCACCTTGCAGTCTACGATCTGCAAACTGTTCTTAAGATATGTCTGCTTGACTCAATATTCTTCTCTCATGCTCTCTGGTTTATTCTTTTATCTACTCCTACTGATCTGCACACGGCCTAGATCAACTCTTCTACTTATTATCTATGCACTCAGCTGCAAATTCCTTCTACTACTAGTGGTATGCGCACACAGCTTCCAGATTCGCAGCTCAACAACCTTCTACTTCTACTAGACTCTTCTCTGAGTCCTCTCTTCTACTTACTCTAACTTCCTTAACAGGCTAAACAAAACAGCAAAATGATGGACCTTAACGAATGTCCTCTAAGAACAATGACGAATTTCCAAGCCCTATACAGAATGGGTTCTTCCTATTTATATCTTCTACTGGACCACACAGGGTCGACTACATACTTCTCATCAGTTACATGTCATGATCAGCCATCAAAAATGGTTATCCACTGTCACGGACTGACACAAGGCACTATCGGCCTGACTTACAAAGTATTCCTTCATACGTGTGTTGTCCGCAAGCTTACATCGTCTTCAGCAGCCACGATATTCACCTGTTGCTTTCTAACCGTTACCTGCTTGCACACCTACAAGCTTTCCTTTCCTCTTTTGTACGTATGCTCTATCCTTCTTCCACGTCGATTCTTTCACTTCCTTTGCGACCTACTTTCCTCCTCATCGCACGCACTTTTCCTTCCTAGCTTGCACGCCAAATTTTTTCTTGTCTACTTTTCCTAGCCCAACAGGCCCCCAACACTCACATGTGGCTCATCCCAAGCCACTAAGCAAAAAGGCATTTGTCCGCAAAAATGGCCTACCGCAAGACTTTTACTTGCCTTGCAAAATCTATGCCTGTGGCGCAGGCCCAGGCTGCACGGTGGGACCAACCTTGACCTGGAACTCCTTCACCATCTGTTTCACCTTAGCAACTTCCCCTGCTACTTCCTCTACCTGTGCGGCCAACTGCTCTACACGGTCGAAAATGATATGTTCCAACGGTCCTTCCTCTAACGACTGTGCGACCTGTTGAAGTTTCTGCTGCACATGATGAAGAAGGCCTATGAGTTGGGCTGCTTCCGATTGGTGTGTCTCGACCTCGGCTTCCCTAGCCCGCACTTGATCTCGAAGAGTCTAGACTTCCTGTTGCAGTTGCTTGATCTCCGTACTCTTAGTAACCTTTTCCAGAAGTGGCAGTTTCTTCATTTCTGCCTTTGCAACGTTGATTTTCTCATCTGCCTGTCACACGCTCTCCCTTATGTTTTATGCAGTTTCATCTTCTAACAGCTCTACCCAGATTGCAGTGACGGCTTCATCTAGGCTTTACGCAGAGTATTTCTCCTTCTCTGATCTTCTTAGCAACCTCAGATGTTGCTCTTCTTCGTTCCTCAAGCACCTCAGGAGGTGCGCTCGATACCTATCTCACTTGAAGCTTCTCAACTTGCTTCTTTAGTTCGACTGCGATTTTTGCGAGCCGGGAAACCTTAGCTATTGAGTCATCATCTTCTTGTCCCGCCTTAGGAGGTAACTCTACAATCACGCTCTTGATGGTGTCGGCTAATGCGACGCGGCTTTGCTTGCGCGCCACAAGTTCTTATTCCTTCTCTGCAAGGAGGGCGTTGCACCCTTCCAGTTCTCGCTCTTTTTCCTTAAGGAGGGCCTTCTGCATCTTCTCCTTCCTTTGTTGTTTTGTTGCCTGATAGGCAACAACATTTTCCCTCAGTCGTATTTCAGCCATGGCTACCTGCTAAAATTCATAGACTTCTCTCAAGTCCAGTTTGGAGAAGTCAATATGTAGAGTGCTATTATCATCAATTGCCATTAGAGGAAATTTCAACTCAAAATGGGCCTTTTAACTTTAACTCAAATTCCATGTCATCATGTGTTAGCCAATGAAATTGCTTTAAATTTGAAATACCGTATAGGTCTTAAACACTTTTTTAATATAAATTTGGGGATAGGTATCATAAAAAAAAACTACTTTTTTTGTTTGTATTTTCGACATATCTCCCTGTGTTTTTACTCAAATTTCGATCGGGAGAGCTCGTTGGATGCAGAATTTAATTCCGCACCCAACGAGCTCTCTCGATCAAAATTTGAGTAAAAACACTGGAGATATATCGAAAATACAAACAAAAAAGTAGTTTTTTTCTTTTCTTCCTCCAAAATTAATAAATATTATTTTATTATTTTAACTATTATTTTATTAATTTTTTTAGGAGGCCCATTTTGAGTTGAAATTTCCTCTAATGACTTGTCTCTATTTTTGTTTCCAGTGCGTGCCCCAGAATTTTTACTTTGATTGTCAGCACTAACTCTCGTGTGGTTAATGGAATGTTGGGATCGACGCCATATGTCTCAGCCTCCACAGTGGCTTTGACCTCGTTAATGGCTTCTATCAATTTATTCAAATGGCTTCCAACTTGGTCAGCAATGTTTACCTGTTGTGTCTTCAGAGTGGTGAGGTTGTCTTGTGCGACCTTAGTGACAACATTTTCAAGCTCATGCACATCATCTTCTGTTAGTGTGCTTGTGTTAGCCACTTTGTCGACTTTCCTCTTCTTGTGCTGCGACCCATGCTCCTGTTGTTGCGTTTGTGCTTGGGTCTGGACATTCTCAAGATTAGTCATGCACTTTGAATTACTATGATCAGAGCCACCATTGCCACAAGGATTATCTTGTTCTTCCTCTTCCTATGACTGGTTATGTTGGTCATCACCTCCATTGTTTCCTTGACCATTTCCTTGGGCAATTCCAGCATCACCTCCCGCATCAACATTTACATCTTGGTGAGCTAGTGGGTCTTTCTGGTTTTGGTCTTCAAGCAGTGGCTCTGCCAGTGGGCCGCACCATTCCTCATGCCAGTCTTTAATAATAGAATCCACATCCTCATCCGTGATCACAAATCCAGCATGGTGTACTTACTTTGCTGGATTGTTTTTGGGTTCCAAAATCATATTATGCACATCAGCCTGGAAATTTAAGAAGGTCGCATACCTATGCACTGTCATGTGCCAGATTCTGTAGGTTCTCCTAACAACATCGCACAACACCTCAGCGTGCAGAAAAAACTCGATGTTATTGTCCATCTGGCGATCGTTGTTCTTCTTCCTTTCCCATAAGTTTTGATACTTTGTGCCAAGGAAAAGTAGTGGGACATCTACTTGCTCGTAGTCCCATGGGTTGGACCACAGAATGAACGATATCAGAATGAGTATCCAGGAGTAGTGGAACCTGTGATGATCCTCCTCTTGTTCCTGCTGCACATCATCTATTAGTTCATTGAGCAGAAACTGCAACTAGTTGAAAATTACTCCTTGTCCGCAGAGTTCTGAAAGTTCTACTGCTCCAGCAGTAAATTCAGTCAAATTCATCTTGCACAACCATTTGCAATATAGGAGCTTTGCAGTGAATGGGACTATGCTGTCCTCAATGGGGTCAATCCAAAATCCCCTCCCCATGCGCTGAAGGCTATACTTCTGTTTTATCTTGGCAGTGTCTTTGTTGTTCAAATATGGCGTCGGATCTTTCCCTTGCTTTGGAAGACCGATGATGGAAGAAATAAGCTCAACATCAACCGGGTGTGGTCGATCAAGCCATAAACACCCTCTATGGAAATAGACCAGGAGTTGTTTCACGTATGTATTCACCTGTAGACTGTGGCCGAAATGAGGCATGAAGAGTAATTCCATCAGTCCTGCGTTGGCGACGCCATTAGCCCGTTGCATCGGTACTAAGACCTGCGCCTGAGAAGGTCCAGCTTTGGTAGTCATGCAGTTGCTTATCTCCAAGCCAAACTGCAAGCGAGTGTCGACATATTCAAATGTCAAGTTGGATATCTTTGGTATCAGATTCTTCAGTAGGGGTACCTTCTTAGGAATCCAAGGTGAAACTGACATTGTGGGTGCTTTCTTCGTAAGTGTCACCTCCTCCGCTTCATCTCTCCTGGGCTGAACATAGTGTGGGAAGTCTTGCTCTTCTCTCCCAGCATCCACATCTACAAGTGATGGTGAGTCTTCTTCCATCAGGTCTTCTTCCTATGGATCTTCTTGTACTGGTGCTTTCCCCAGGTTATCGACAGCAATGGTAGCTTTATGTTTTCTCATCAATGGTGGTGGTGTTCCAGACATGTAACGTCCTCAACCCTCCGACCGGCGAAGAGGACGCTACTAACACCAAACACTTGGGAAAACAGCCCCATGAACATGAACAAACAATCGTGAGGAATGAACAGACCTAAGAAGCGTGTCATCGTGGAGAGAATGGCAGTGGAGGTTGCTTCCAATGTGAGGTCAACTCGCTGGTGGAGTGTACGCATGAGCAAGGACTGACAGTCTTGCCACACTCCACTCCCAGCCATAACTGCCTCAACTACTCCACAAGGCATTAAAGAGGTGGATGAGACAAGGGAAGATGGCAAATCAAACAGGGTGGTAGCACATGGAAAAACAAACCCAATGGCTCAAGGTTCAGCATCCCCCCCCTTATCCTTTGGAATCGTGCCTTTTTCATTTTTAACGTTGCCATGTCGTAGCCGGTTGTGGTTTATTTTATTTGATGTGCATATTTACATGATGCCAAACTATAATGTGCCGGATAGCATGATCTACCATCAACAACTATCCCTATTGCCGAAACATACACAACCAAATCGATGGTGGGGCTTTTTCCTTTAGCTCCTCACTACGATTAATTACAATATATACATCATGTATATTTTAATGCAAACGGGGTCAAAACTAGGGTGTTACATTCCCCTCCCCCTTCGAATAACACCGTCCTCAGTGTTCCAATACATAGGAATACATATACAATTTGCACATCAAAATTTCAAAATTTTGCAGATTTGTCCCATGTTCAATTATTTACTTTGAACGTTCAAGACCAAGCCCCTCAGCTTCCATGAACTTCTCCTGCCGGTTCTCAGCTCTCAGCTTATCCCGAAGCCTAGGAACCTTGCGGCTATTGCCCTCTTCATGTTTCCTCATTGGGCAGTCCCGTCGTAAATGATGTCCTCCACATTCCTAGCATTTCACTTCCTGCTTCATCTTTACCTGCTCAATTTCCTTTGAGCCTTCATGCCTGGACCATTTCCCAATGGGTCGCTTGGACAAATGTCCCATCACTGATGCACCTTCCTTTCCCTTACCGATTGCTCCCAGAAGGATTTTCACCTCCCTTTGCAAACCAATAGAGTCTTGCAAAATCTGGTGGTTCATTTCATTCTGCCTTTTCTGTATCTTGAGCATCTCCCCAAGATTTTCTTGGTTCTTGGCAATCATTTGAAGGAGACTTCCAGCTAAGTCCAAAAACTTTTGATCTGCTGCCATGATCAATGTGCACCACCGAGTTTCACTTTTCTCACCTGTGAAATGCACCATTGAAATTCTATCAGACCAAGCATATTATAGACATTAAAATCAGTCAGTTAATTACCCAATTGGCATGACAATCCAAGCCTCATCAAGGAGACTTTCATATTCTTCATGCCTTCCCAACATGCACACGAGCTCATTCATGTCCATTCTTGGGCAGGGAATTAACTATTCCAGCATTCACAAATTACTTTAAGCAAATACACACATTCCATTTCCAGTCATACATGCATTCAACAATCTTTTGTTTTCACCATGCATAAATATATATATGTATATATATAATTAAAAAGGGCAAGAGAGATCAGCAAGAGTTTTTCCCCTCTTTGTTTTGTTCCATCCTGGAACCCACACCAGCATTGTGGCTTTTCATGCTCTCAGCCTCTTTCACTTCACCGTGAATGCTGGACCAATCCCTCTTGGTCATGACACTTACTATCTTCGGTCTATTCCATACCTCTAAACCATGGAGTCTCTCCACATGGTTTGTCTCGGCTGCTAGGACCTCCATAGTCTTACTAGCACCTTTTTCATTACCGCTCATTCCGAGCTTTCCAGGACAGTCACATGTCCACATGCACCTTTAGGATGCTCTCGTAGTCCTCGCTCCCAGCGATACCTATATCCAAACATTGAATAGATTCACATGTTTAGTTTTATTCTCATCAGTTTTTATCTCTTAAACAAGAGCTTAAAACATCATAACCAAATCATATACACATGTACATTCATAAGCAAAATAATCCAATACTTATCTGTATTATGCGTTTCCTCGTTGGTCCACAGGATCCTACTTCGCTTTGCAAGCCTAGGGATCGCCTATGGACTTGGATGTTAGGTCAGCACGCAGGCTGCCCCACAACATCAAATAATTAATGTCCAGCCAGTACACCCTTTTGTCAACTGGGCTTGGAACTTTACCACGACCATTTCCAGGTCTAGGATCTACTATGGATCCCCAGGCATATAACAGCACAACATACACTTATACCAACATACACTTATATCAACAATAACCCTTACTCTGCAACCCCTCACAACAACCATTTTCCTTTTACCTTTAGGGTGCAACACCCAACTGCATCTATTTAGCCTGTCAACACAAGCAATATAAGCAAACTCATCAGCATTATTACTCTAAAACTGTAATCATATTTCATATCATTCACTATCAAGTATTGAGACACCAGGAGTGCATCCACTCCCTAGGGTGTAATCAATATTGAAAACCCTTTCATGATCCGACATCGAAAAAGTGTGCACCCTTTCCCGGTGTGTGCCATGTAGGCCCTATTCATACTCAAGCAATCGGTCATCATGGAAATAAAATCAAAACATGTTCTACATATGGAAGTTTAATAATTTTACATGCATATTCATAGCAAGGGTCACATAACACTTATCCATTTGCCGACGCAGTATTCCTTCATTAAGGAGGAATGGGGCTCCCTTCTCTAAGTTGACAGTCCCTCGGTTAGCCATCCCAACTCCTCTTTACATTTCATATCCACACATGTCTTACCGACATAATCTATACCATCTCACTCATGTTGCTTACCAAACATGTAGTGCAGATGAGACATTTCCAAAATGTCCAATGGAGTTTCACCCGAAACCCATTTCCAAGATAAGGGAAAACCTTCCCATGAAGTTTGGCTCCTACAAGCCATCACACATGATCCTCCTACAGTGTGTACCCCTAGCACATTCATCAAATAGCCAAACAGTCAATCATTATCTGATAATGCAATCCAAATTGATTGTTCCATAACCAAGCAATGACATCATTAACCAAATTCAATAGGAATTTGCAACTCTGTCTACTACATAAATTGATTTGCTTAGCAATGAGGTGATCCTCATTTGTGGGTCTCTTGTAAGTAGCACTACTATGCCCATTATAATTTTACGCTTACTAGCATAACATGAATACCCACTTACAATGCGTCCTCCTGACACAATCTTATGCAAGCCAATAGTGATTAGTAATTGTCAGCAATTTCTTAAATCTGAAATTCACAAATTCAAATTTAACAACCCATTATGCATACAAACTGTTTTCACAGCCATGAGACTCTTCTCATAAGGTTTGGCTCTTTCACATGGTAGATTCCGGCATTTGTCACGGTCTTACTCTCATTTCCATGCTCTAAGTAATCTACCTGAAAATTGAGCTTCAATCAACCAAACACTTGGTAAGTCTTGATGCATATAACTTTTTCCATTGCTACAACAATCACTGAAGCATTTTCAGAATTATAAAATTCAAATACTTCCAGCTGTTAGCATATCAATATTACCAAAACTCATTTACTTCACACAATCATTATCATATTAACATTTGCAAGGTATAGTCACGTCATTCATGCAATTAAGTGAAATGTTTAGATACTCCTTACTTCACAAGAGTATCATTTGTACCACCTTGCTCTTCCATAGAGCATTCTCGGCAGCCAATTGATCATGACTATCCTCTTTATGCACTTACTATCCTGCATTCATAATAGCCTTTGAAATGGTTCCTGAATTGTCATCAATTCATCATTTCAGCTATTAGTTATTCATAATATCACATGCACTCATCTCAATGCATTCATGCAGTGCATCACAACATTTGCACCTATACTTATTCAATCAGTCACTCACACCCTTCATATGCATCCATTCAATGCATGACTACAAGATTCATAAAATATTTTTAATGCATAACCATTCAATGCTACCTTGCATTGATTCAGGAATACTATGCATTCAACATACCATGCATAGCCTAACCATGACTACTTCATATAGGATACATTACTATAATCAATATCATCAACATATACAGGCATGAAACCTTTCTATATGAATGTAGTATAACATTCAAATATCCACATGGTATGAGGTCTCTTACCTTTACCACTCCTTAGAATTCGTCATAATCAAACTCTTACCTGCATGGATCCTACTTACACCTTCGACATTACCAGTTTAGTCGATATCTTGCAGAGGACTGCAAAATTTGCTCACCAACTTTTGATTATGGACTGGTTGCCTTATCCCTTCCCTAGAGGGTTGCTAGTCACATTTGTCAGCATCAGCAACATATTCAGCCAGGTCCATGTTGTCGTTGGTTTTTCCACTAATGTCAACACCAATGCAATAACTATCATTAGTGGTTCATTATAAATGTATAATTCTCAATATTCTTACCAACATGTAATATCCTATTCATGCAAGGCATGTCCTCATACATTTCATGCATAAAACTTAGGAAATGTAATTATAATCAGCAAGATAGGGTTTAGGGAAAATTCCCTTTTCAAGTCCCACATCCTTGCATGGAACTCCTCTTCCACACAGCAGCTGGTTTGACTTCATGGTCTTGCTACTTCTAGACATGCAATTCCTGGATTTGTCCATATTGACAGCAGCACATTTCTCTTTCAAGCAATTACTAGCACTTTGCTGCTTCATTCTCATATTCGGGTGATTCTCCCTTGTTCCATGCTGGATAAGCTTTCCAACGCCTATCCATATGCTTCATTCTGACCTCGGGTGTGAAAACCACACCACTTCAAATATATATTTAGGCCAGGAATGTTAATTTTAGTCACCCAGGGTTTTCTTCCTTTTCAGTCCTGAAACTGCTGAGAACCCCAATGAGAAACTCACGGCAAAACTCGTTGGAACACTAGCTGGAATTTGTTGAAGATTCCACTGCAACAGTTGAAAGCTGCTTGAAAAATCCACTTGAAACCCCAACTTTTCTTTTGTCCCTGTTGGGTCTCATTTCCGATCCACCATTCATCTTTTATGAATTCTGGGTTTGACTAATTTGCCCAAAATATAGAATTTCCTTTTCACAAGAACGACTGTCTCAGGGGACGACGGGGGTCAAGGGGGCTTTCCCCCTTGTGGCTTCCTGAGGGCAGCGCCCTCGTTTTTTTTTTTTGGTAAATCTATTGGTTTTTGCGCAATATGGTGCATAAGATCGCTGCCACTTTTCTCCTATTCAGCCCTGAAAATCCACTAAAAAACCCCTGAAAGTCCCGTTAAAAACAGTTGAAAAAATGCTGGGAAATCCCAGTGAAAAACCCCTGAAAGTCCCATTGAAAACAGTTGAAAAAATGCTGGGAAATCCCACTGAAAAACTCAAAATTTCCTCTTTGTAGAGTCGAATCTCATTCCAACTATCAATCTGACGTTTCAGTGGTCAGCACAACTAACTTCTTCGCTGCTCATTGGCGATCGGATCCACTAAGTGTTACTGTGTCGACGATCGAATCCTCTAACCTTCAAAAGGATAGTCCATTAGATCGTCGCAACAGCGGACGTTCAATCCATTCACTTCATCCGACGTAGCTCATCGGCTGTCGGAAGCTCTATCCACTAACCGTCAGCGATGGCTAACGACTCCAGGACTTAGAAAAATTCTAAACTTTCTTTACTACATCAGTGGCCGGAGACCTTACTCGTCGGGAGCACAGTGGTCTAGCCATCCGCAACGGCGGTACTCAATCGACTAAGTATCAGCTATCCAAACCACTATCTTTCGCTGATCGCTGATGGTCTTCAACACTTAGACAAATTTTTCAAAAAATATTTCTCTTCAAAAAAAAATTCTCTTCTTCTTTTACGGAACATAGCATCTTTCGGCGGTCAGAACCATTAAGCACTATGTGTCGACAAACCCAACAACTATTTTCCGTCGACGGCATCGGCGGTCCAAACAACTAAATTTCATTGACACCGAAAGTCAATATCGGATGTTTCTTTAATTACATCGAGTCGACGTTTCGGAGGCCTTTAGTTGATCTTCGCTGAAACTGCGGCTCCCACATCCACTAAGTTCCGCCGATGGCCGACAAAAACTTAGAAATTTTTCCCACAATTTCCTTCCAACTGTCCTCCATCGGGTATGCTTCTACCTAGCTCTTCCGCTACATCGGAAGTCCTTCCCACTAAGTGTTCTGATGAACCAACAGTTCAGACACTTAGACAAATTTGTGGAAGTTTTTTGTCATCAAATTCTTATCTCTGTTGGGCAGAAAGAAATCCTGCCTCTATCACTACATCTTCGTGGTCCATTCAGGCCCATGTTGCAACATGAGCTCTGATACCACTCTGTAACATCCCCGACCCTCCGACCGGTGAAGAGGACGCTACTAACACCAAACACTCGGGCAAACAGCCCCATGAACATGAACAGACAATCGTGAGGAACAAACAGACCCAAGAAGAGTGGCATCATGGAGAGAATGGCAGTGGAGGTTGCTTCCAATGTGAGGCCAACTCGCTGGTGGAGTGTACGCGTGGGCAAGGACTAACAATCTTGCCACACTCCACTCCCAGCCATAACTGCCTCAACTAATCCACAAGGCATTAAAGAGGTGGATGAGACAAGGGAAGATGGCAAATCAAACAGGGTGGTAGCACATGGAAAAACAAACCCAATGGCTCAAGGTTCAGCATCCCCCCCCCTTATCCTTTGGAATCATTCCCTTTTCATTTTTAACGTTGCCCCACCGTAGCTGGTTGTGGTTTATTTTATTTGATGTGTGTATTTACATGATGCCAAACTATAATGTGCCGGATAGCATGATCTACCATCGACAACTATCCCTATTTCCGAAACATACACAACCAAATCGATGGTGGGGCTTTTTCCTTTAGCTCCCCACCACGAATAATTACAATATATACATCATGTATCTTTTAATGCAAATGGGGTCAAAATCGGGGTGTTACAAGATGCCTCTCCTGATGCTCTTTCACTGCCCTTCCTTAGCTCCCTGAGTGGTTGTGCAGCTGCAATTTGCGGTCTAGGAGAAGCTGATGGTCTCTGAGTAGGGCTTGGTACAGGGCGCGTTCAAGGGGATGGAATATTAATAGGGGCGTATGTAGGTCAAGGAGCAGGTAGAGGTCTAGATGCGGTTGGGGGGGCAAATAGCTTCCTAGTTCGTGCCATTGGGTCAGTTTCTGGGTGATGCTCTGGTTGATGTACCTCAAGTGATTTTATCTCTTCCTCAATTAGGCAGCTGAGATAACAATTTCATCGGACAGCTCACTATCACTTGAAATTTCTATAACCATGGATGTCGGGTCACTCTGTGATAGACTTCGACTCTGCAAACACTTGGCTCTGGTTCTCTTCCTCTCTCACTATGCGTAAAAGGATGCTTGGAGGTGAAGCCTTATACTTATACCCATTAGCACATCCTATAGTCATCATGTAGATGTCTAATCGATCACATGGGCTTCTTGGTCAATGTGCTCCTTCATTAACTCAGCAGCTCGAGTGCTTCGCTATACCTGTCAACACAGTTATGGCAGTTATGCCAAAGGTGGCTTGACAGGACCAAAAAGCACACCATCATTCTCCTTGTATCTTATCAAATTTATGAGTCTTAGCTGTCATAACGGCTTCTTCCACTGCCGAATATTCACACTTTACTGCCCTCCAAGCTGTATTTTCCTCTTTTTGCAGTACTCGTCACCTTTTACTACGTTTTTTTCTTTTTCTCGTGTGCCTAGCGCTTCTTCCTGCGCTTTACACTGGTTCTGTCGTAGACGTGCGATAGAATAGGTTACGTCTCTTAGCCTCTCATCTTTTTTTTTCACTCTAACCAGTGATGTTATGACCATCATAGTATGGTTTCAAGCGACTGTCGTTCACCATACCCGCGACAAATGTTCCATCTAGCTTCTGCAGTTTAACTGCACCTGCATCAATGATGTGCATGATCATATATGGTCCTAGCCAATGCATCCTCAACTTTCCCAGATGTTTGAAGAATTTGTTGTCATACAGCAACACAAGTCCTCCAACTTCAAATGGCTTAACTCTGATATGGCGATCATGCCATGCTTTCTGTCGCTGCTTCTCAACTGTCTGATGAAATCCTGCGACGAAGCATTCTTCTTCCATCTAAACGAGCTATGACAACATTTGTTCAATATCATCTCTTCCAGTCATCTCCATCAGTGCAGCAATCCTTAGACTTGGTACAATGTACTCCATTGGTAGCATAGCTTACTGTCCATATACTAGTCTAAATTGGGTGTACCCTCTAAGTCGCTTGCAAGTTGTGTGATACACCCATAGCACAGGTGATACTTTCTGATCCCAATCATCTTGACGCACATTACATACCTTGGTTAATGCGTTCTCAAGGAGCTTGTTGAAGGCTTCAACTATTCCATTCACCTAAGAATGATAGGGTGTCATATTCTTATGCTGGATCTGAAACTCTGCAGTCAGCTCATCAATCACTTTGTTAACAAAATGCTTACCTTGGTCACTTAGCAAAATTTTTGGACAGCCAAACCTGGTGACTACATTTTGAAATAAAAACTTTGTCGCAGTCGCAGCGGTACAATCTTTAACAAGTGCGGCTTCAGCCCATCTGGTCAAATAGTTCGTCATAGTGATAATGTAGCATGCACCAGTTCTCTTTCCTGATGGGCTGATTGGCCCAAGAAAATCAACTGCCCACTTGTCGAATGTTTGAAGTGTTATTTGTGGTGCAAGCAGCGTCTCTTCATTGTGCGATGGTTTTCCCGTTCTTTGGCATATATCGCAACGCTTGCAAAAACTTTTAGTATCCATGTGTATGGTTTGCCACCATAATCCTGCCTGCAATATTTTACACACAGTTGCTTTTCCCGCGTAGTGTCCTCCTGCAACACCAGCATGTGCTTCACTCATAACCCAGGGTCATTCATAGTCAAATACATAGCGATGCAGTACTTCATCTGCATCGATATTATATAGATTCCCAGCAATCAATGTATAATCAGTGGCTCTAACGACCAAGTGTTTCTTCTGATTAGTTGACATCCCTTTCGGTGCATATCCTGTGCTCAAAAAATGAATGATGGAATTAAACTCATGGTTCTGATCTTAAATCATGTAGATCGCAAATAGTTGCGCATCAATCAAATTATCTTCCAATTTGGTTGGCTCTTCACCACTTTCTATCCTTGACAGGTGGTCTAGCCCAACATTCAGTTGACCAGGTTTGACAACGACCTCAAAATCAAATTCTTGAAAGAGGAGAATCCATCTGCAGATCTTCCCCCCCAACACTTGCTTGTTGACTAGGTATTTCAGCGTTGAATGGTCAGTATACATTTGAAAATGTCCACCCAACAAATAGTGTCTGAAATTTTGAAGCACATAGACCATAGCAAGGGCTTCTCTTTCTGTCGTTGTGTAGTTCTTTCCTACTGTTGATAGTTTTCTACTAGAAAAAGCGATAGGGTGGTCAAACGCACCCTCTCTTGGTTGTGTCAGGACTATGCCAAGCATGACAGAAGATGTATCGACATGCATATGGAACTCCTTTTTCCAGTCTAGGAATACCAGTATCAGCGCAGTGGCCATCGTGTTCTTCAATTTATCTAAGCTTTCCTGGCAAGCTGTTGTCCATTGAAACTTTGCATCTTTCTTCAGCAATTTCTCCATTGGTGCAGTAATCGTTGCATATCCTCTGATGAACTTTCTGTAGTAGCCTGTGTGTCCCAATACTGATCTCAGCTGCGTGACTGATGTAGGCGGTGGTAAGTCAAGAATAATCGCAATATTTGTTGGGTCGACCAAAATACTGTCGCGACATACGATGTGACCCAACAGTATACCAAATGGTGCATAGAAAATAGATTTCTTAGAATTAAGCGCAATCTGATACTAGTGACAATGGTCCAGCATCATGAACAAACTCTCAATATGGTCTCTTACTAGACCAAACACAGTCCAATCATCAAAGTAGACCTCAAGAAATTTATGTATAAAATATTTAAAAGCAAAAACTACTATTCTAGAAAAAATAGTAGGTGCATTATTGAGTCCAAAGGGCATTACCGTATACTGGTAGCATCCCCATTCTGTGACGAAGGTCATTTTATGGCGATCCTCCTTCGCGATTATGACTTGATGATAGCCAGAAAAGCCATTAGTAAATGAATAATCTCTTTCCCTCCGACACTTTAAAGTAGTTCATCTGTAAACAGTGTTGGGAATGGATCATGCAAGCATGAGTCGTTCAGCTTCCTTAAGTCGACACAAATCCTTACTTCGTCGGTTGTTTTCTTATCCTAGATCACTATAGGGCTGATCCATTCTCACTCTTCAACAGGTTCGATGATTCACGCTTCGAGCATACGGTCCAATTCCGCTTTTACCCTTTCTTTATACTTGGGATTCATCCTATACGTCCGCTACTTACTGGGTTTAGCATCTGGTCACGGGGGTATTTTCATTTCCCCTGGGTCTCCCACTATCCCCTTCATCTCTAAGAATTTGGTAGGGAATAGCTCCTGATATTCATGCAATAAATTCGTGATCTTCGCAACTGTCTCTTCATCCCAGTAATCTCCTATATTGGCGAACTTTGGATTCTCTGGCGACCCAATGTTTACTTTATTAATTTTTAAAGGCTTAAGGAACTTGTCACTGGAAATACCACTTCTTGCATGCCCTCTAATTCCAATATGTTTAGATTAGTTGGATCATCATCTGAGTCTCCGGCTAGATTTTAGCAAGCCATCCATTGCTGAATGGTCGCACTGCACTGGTGAGAGTTAGCCTCTTCGACAGGAATCTCAACAAATATCTTCTCCTTTATCATTTGAAGTGTGACATCCACTGTAGGGTGTTCATTAACAAATTCGAATGTGTGCACGAACTGCTTAGCGAGCCCTTCTAAATCTTGGGTTCCTTGTCGCAATTCCATAGATGTATACCAAGTCCTAGGTGTCATTTCCAATGTATGTATGAAATGATGGACCCGCTCCTATCACGGATATTCTGTAAATACTGTACGACAATGGTTCAGATGTTCAACAAGGTTTTCCAACCCTAAATACTTGTGATTTACGAGGGTGACCTCTTCACCGAATCTAACTTCCATCAACCTTCTACATTGTTTCCAATTTGTTATAGACTTCTTATGCACACCCCACCATCTAGCGGGCGTAGCTTTTAGTGCATGATCCAGTGTCGATAAGCGGTGTGATTCTATTACAAGTCCTTCGAACTCAGTTAAGAAGTTCACAAGGTTAGGTAAACCCTCATAGGTGGGTAGCTCTTGCAGCTCATTTTCCACCCGTCGCACAGACCTTGTAACTCTTGCGCACCTTCTCATAGAGACTTCATGCAGTCTATTTTTCCAATTCTCTAGAGCCTCCCCTCAGTCGAATGTGAAGGAACTAGCACTCTTCCATATCAAGTTTCCATCCATTGTTGGATTGATGTAGTCTTCTTTTAATGCAGTGACATTGTAGATCTGATCGAGATAGTCGACCTGCCCGTCATTGTATACAAGCTTAACGTATCTCTGTCCTTCTAATGGATAAATGGGTGACACCACTCTCATCTCATTATCCTCAAATGAGAGGATCCTTTTCTTGAAGTCTATAATGGTATGGTTGTCTATAGCCCAATTTATCCCCAGTAATGCGGGATATGGGTTTGTGTCATCAACAATGTTTATGACCTCAAAGTCCACAAATGTGCGCAACCCTTCAATGTCAACAGGGACCTGACTCAACTGGCCAATGGGTATGACCTTCGCCTGATTTGCAAGTCGCAACTGGATAGGGGACCAGTCCAAGCGCGGCTTGCCCATACTTTCCCAAGTTTGTCACGTCAGAATATTAACATCTAAGCCCAGATCCAAGATGATATAATCCATGTTGTAATCACCTATCTACGCAGTCATTCTTAACTCGCAACCAGTTTTGAACTTCTTTCTTACTTAGTTAACTTTATTTTCAGGTCGTGGCTCTATGGGTATCTCTTCTATCATTGCTTGTAGTTCTGCAATAGCATCTTTATCTTGTATTATCGTTAAGCAACTTGACAGAAAGGATTTGAGCTTACTAACCTTTTGTGGGACCTTCTTCTGGAATATGCGCTGAAACCGCTCAGGCATCTCCTTGACTTCTTCAGATGTCGATGGTACTTATAGATCCACAAATTTTAGTTGCATGTCCAAGAATACTTCCTTCTGTTTCTGGACGTCGAATGACACCTTCTTCTGCACCGTTGGTCATACCTGTGGCTGCAGTTGTTCTTGTGGTTTATTCTGATCCGGTCTGGTCGCAGCACCTCCTCGTGTTATGACAGTTACATTCGGATATTGTGGTTCCACCACAATCATCTGAACATTCATATTCAAATTTGGATTCGAGTTCTACGTAGGGATAGGTCCTGCGATAGTCCTTGCTTTCCATTTTGCGATCAACTGAGGACATTTCTCCACATTATGGTCCTACCATTTACAAAATGAACATGTCTTTGCAGGTTCCAGGCAATCTCTGGCATAGCGACCTGGTTTTCCACAATTAGAGCATGTAACTTGACCTATTCCTCTACCAAAACCTCATCCTCCACCTCTTCCTCTGAAGTTTCCACCACCCCTTCCCTGCGGGTGTGGTTGCTGTGGAGGGTATTGATTCTGCTGGTAGTGCGGTTGGTAGTGATTTTGCGGTGTGTATGGCTACTGAGGCGCATATTGATGTTGATACTGATTTTGATATTGATTGGTTGGGAAAGGTGTAGGATGATACGATGCTTACACCGGTTCAGCCTATGCGAGCCCCTCATTTTTCATTAAGTAGGTATCAATAGTCTTTTCCTTCAAGAGCTGGTATGCTCTACAATATTTATCTTCATAGCCTACTAACTTACAGAATTTACAAAAGAGGTTTGGTGGGGTACTTACAACCTTTTGCAAATATAAATACTCCTCGTCGTGATGCCCCCTAGACTGGCGTATGCGATACCAAGGTAGTCCATGGCCATTTAATGGGTTTGGCACACCAGAGGAGACATAATTCATGAAGGTAGGATAGTTATCCTTAGTATGTCTATCCATTCTGCATTTTGTGCACCATATATCTTCTTGTACTTCCTTACCCTTCTTGATGTCCTGAAGCTGTATTATCAGATTAGCCAGCTGTGACCAAATCTGCACCACCCCTGAGGCACCGTCGCTAATTGGTGAGGCCTCTAGCTTCATAGCTAACTCTAATGCTTTTGTCTGCAACCCAATATTTTGTTGCATCAATGGCCCTCAGATGTGTGGTAATAGCGTGGAAATAAACCACTCTTTATGTTGAACTTCTGACATTTGGAAACTCACCTTGGCCATCAAAGTTTTAAACCGTTGGTTAAAGTCCCATACAGTCTCTGCCAGTGCTTGCTTTATCTCTTTGATCTCAGTAATACACTATGATTCAGATTTTAGTTTTCTAAACTCATAGATCATTGCAGCTCGGATCTCATCGAGGGTCTTTTGTGGTGTTCCATCCGGTGTGGCATATAATTTCATGAACCAATCTAATGCACAACCCCTTATAGTTGTGATCATCTGTGCCTTCTTTATGTCAGCATTATGGACTAAACGAACCATCCAAACGGCTTCACAGAGGAACCAATGCTACTCTGGATCTTCCGCTCCATTTCCATTGAATGTGGGTAACCGAATATCTGCTCCAACCATTGCGTTGGTGTCGAGGTTCTCAGGTACAAGATTCAAAGGAGGTATACCTTCCGGTGTACTAATCGCAGTACTAGATTTATCAGTATTAGTAGTCTTCTTCGGGGATGAGACTCTAGATTTTACCTCTAGTTATATTGTTGGTGTGATGTAATTGTATCCTGACCTTGGTGCCTCGACAGAGTCTTCAGAGTTCTCTGGTCCTTCCAAAATTGGGCTATATTCCTCCTCTTCATTGCAAGATCCTTCACTTCTTTGCAACTTAATTTCGTGTTCACCCTCCTCAAACATACTAGGATTTCGTAATCCTCTTTTGGTATTTCTTCTTTTCCCTAATCTGGATCTCCTTCCACTCCTTAGGAATCCAACTTCTAGTTCAGGTTCTATACTTTCGGGGAACATCTCAACTCACCCTTTCCCATTTTCTTAATAGGTCATCGGTGACATAGCCTCCTTCTTGGGTATGTGACTCAACTACTCAAGTGTAAGACACCCTTCTCATAGATGAGCATCTTAATCCATGTACCGATAGATAACAAATATCTTCTTTGGGGTCCTTGGAAAAAATTTCTTTCAGCTTCACTATATGAGGTTATAGTGTCTACTGTAAACTCAGTGATATATCCTTGCAAGATACTGTCAACCCAAAAATCAACAGCTCTAGATATGGGGTTACTTACACTAATTACCTCATGAACCAACTGATCACTCCATTCGATAGCTTCTCTTCTTTGGAAGTTTGTCTGTCTAGTCACCAATCTTGAAAACCACTCATGCAGTATAATGGGGAACTCAGCAAAGAAAACCTCATGAATGTCAGAATATGTGTACTCGCCCACCCAGTTTTCTATGCTCAACCGTGATCCTGTGTGAATGCTAACATTTTAGCCTCTAGCCAGTCCTCTATCTCTTTCTTCGTCAGATGCCACAACATTTCCCTCGACTCAAATGATTATGGGTTCTGGCAATGGAACCATTTTTTGGCCTCTATCACCTTCTTGTCTTGACCCATGGTTCAACAACATCACAATACCAACAATAAACCACAAGACATCAGCATGACAGAGCAAGCTCAGTCGGCAACACCTGCGAGGCAGACGCAGTCTCACCCGAGATATCTAATGGGTAACTGCTAGAACCACATTTCTGCAATTGACGAGGGAATTATACTCCCTTGGTGCACAACCAAGGCGCTCGAAAAAGGAAACTGGGATGATGGAGTCTATTCTAGTGCAACTGGACACAACTGTATGTTAGAGCGTGCGACACAACACTGTCCCTAATCTCAACAACTAGCGCAACTGGTGCGACGCAACTGATCCCCTGTACTAACAGACATTTTGCAACGTGTGCTTTGACTTAGGAGCTTAACCATGAATTATACACACATTCCTGTAATGCTTTCAAATTTCAATATTCATTCATTCATTGATTAACAAGATAGTGCATACATTCAACTGTAACTAATCAATATACAGTAAGCAAATACTTCAACATTCACATAAACATTCAACACAGGAAATAACGTGGAAACCCATCTGGGAAAATCCACCAAGGTGCTCTTCATCTGGCATGAGAAATTCTGTATAGCACCTTGCAATCTGCGATCTGCAAACTGTTCTTAATATATGTATGTTTGACTGAATCTTCTGCTCTCATGCTCTCTAGTTTATTCTTCTATCTACTCCTATTGATCTACACATAGCCTGGATCGACTCTTCTACTTACTATTTGTGCACTCAGCTGCAGATTCCTTCTACTACTAGCAGTCTGCGTACACAGCTTCCAGATCCATGGCTCAACAGCCTTCTACTTCTACTAGACTCTTCTCTAAGTCTTCTCTTCTACTTACTCTAACTTCCTTAACAAGATAAAAAAAATAGCAAAACGATGGACCTTAACGAATGTCCTCTAACAACAATGACGAATGTCCAACCCCTATAAAGAATGATTTCTTCCTATTTATATCTTCTATTGGACCACACAAGGTCGACTACATACTGCTCATTAGTTACAGGTCATGATCAGCTATCAAAAATGGTTACCGACTGTCAGGGACTAACACAAGGCACTATCGTCCTGACTTACAAAATATTCCTTCATATGTGCGTTGTCCGCAGGCTTATGCTGTCTTTAGCAGCCATGATCTTCACATGTTTCTTTCTAACCGTTACCCGCTTGCACACCTGCAAACATGCCTTTCCTCTTTTGTACGTATGCTCTATCTTTCTTCCGTGCTAGTTATTTCACTACCTTTGCGACCTGCTTTCCTCCTCGTCGCACGCGCTTTTCCTTCCTAGCTTGTGCGCCATCTTCTTTCTTATCTACTTTTATTGGCCCAACAAATCACATTAACATAGTGGAAACACAGCAAAAAATCAATGCAAAAATAGATCTAATAGTATAACATCATTTGAAGCAGGGAAACATCGCATTATTCACAAATCCATATCGTAGATACACATTTCATTCATCATTGGATCGCAGAAAACAAGAAAACGGGAAAACGGGAAAAGACACAATGATTCTGCTCAACCTCCATCATGTCATATTATCCTTCGCAACAAAAATATAGATTCCCCAAAACAAGTCTTCAGCTCACATAAAAAGATCAAACTCAGAAGTATGCACAAGAAACCAACTGAAGCAATGTCTCCAAGTAGTGCCTAAGAAGTAAGAATATTGAACCCTTAACAATTGCAAATCTAGATCTACTTATAATCTTGCTCCTTTACAATGATGGTCCACTTAAAAAACTTTCTAACTACTTCTCAACTGAAACTACAAAATAATGACCACAATCCTCCTAATGCGGTCCAAAACTACAAAATATGACCAAAAATACATAAAATATTATAATTCCATCTTGCGCGTTGATTTCCACCTTGCGAGGTATCTTTGACCTTGTGTAGCATCCGCAATGTTGCACAGCTATATTACCCAAAACCGCCTGCCAACAGGCCCACAACACAATCTTGTGGCTCGCCCTTGAGCCACGTCAGTTGGCAATGGTGTATTCACTAATCTTCTGCTTGAAGTCATCGTACTTCTGAGTGATCTCCTTGACCTGTTATTTGACTTTCTCAGCAATCTCGTGGAATCCTATCAAATCATGTGCTAATGGATGCTCAACCATCTTATCAATAACCTCCTTTTTTCCTTCATGAACTGCCTACAGTGCATAAATTGCCTTTACAGAAAGTTGCGCTCCAATATCTTGGAACTCATCTAACTATGTACTATGCCTTTGCTGATGCTCCCTTGCCTTTACAATGTGCTGTTGTAACTCCTTCAACACCACAGACTTGGTGATCTGAACAACCAGTGGTGGTACTCTCAGTGAATTCTTCAATGTTTCCAACTTCCCTTATGCCTCCTACAACTGTGTGGTCAGTTTCTCCAATTCCTCATCCTGGACTACACTGCCCCAAAATTGTGTAGTCACCTCAGTTAGCTTCTTCGCTTCTTGCTCCATCTCCTCGATATGTGTCGCCAAATCCTCCATGGCGCTTATCCCTTCTGCTACTTGTTCAGGCAATGTGTCTGGATGTACTAGTGCCTATAAATCCGCGTTGTCACTCTGCAACTGTGCAATAATATCCTCGAGTCATGCTTCTTTCTCCACCACATCCAGTTACGTCATGCTCTCATATTCATGCCGACAGGCATCAGAAAATTCCTCTTCCAACCGCACTCTATTGTCCCAGAGATGCGCTTTCTCGACCAACATTCGATCCTTCTCCTTCTTCAACTCTTCAATCGCCTTGGAATTATTTGTGATTATGCGCTCTTATTCCTTCTTAAATTCTTCAACCTCTTTCTGTGCTTCTCCCTCTTTCTCCTGCAATTGCAAGAACTGACCGCTGATACTTTGTTCTTTGTCTGCCAACTCCTGATTGGTGACCCTTTGCATATGCACCAATGTTTGTGTGGATAGCACATTGATGTCTATGGACAAATATTTTAACTGCTACAGGGAGGCATTGAGATCCTTTTTATTGGTTGTGATCGCATGAGGCCGAATTCACACATTCTAAATCTGCATCCCAGTACTGATTGAGCCAAGGTCCTGCACAGTCACTACCTCTAGTGCTTTCTTCAATACTACATCAAATAAAGAATCAAGTCAAGTTTTTACCTCGCTAAATCCTTATGTTACTTGTCTCTTCATCTCTTTAGTTGCCGCATCTGTTGCAATTGTAATTTCCTGAATGAGTCAGTTCAATTGCGCCTCCATCCCTGGGTTTGCTCTACTTGGCGTACCCTGCTCCTGTCACTTCTTCATTCTTGATTATTCAAATGCTAGCTCTACTTTTGAGTCGGTGGGTGTTCACGACGACTCTTCATTAGAATCATGGTGACTCTACTGGTAAAGATCAGGTACCGAATCAACTTGTGGACTTATCGACACTACTTCTAGGTTGACCGGTATCTCCATGTTGCGGGCTAGTCATCGACAATTCTATCCAACTCCGCATAAGACAACTTATATGGTGTCAAAAACCACTGCTTCTCTGGGTCACGTCGTGCCTGCACATGAATCGTGTGTGGGCCAATCGTAAACTGAGCAACCCATTGGAACTTCATCACAACCTCCTCAGACAATCGTGAAAGTTTCACAGCTGTAGCCTGCATGCTTCCCAATAGATCCAGAACTGAACTTCGTAGTCCTTAAGTCTGTGAGTTTCCTTCACCCACCAAAGGTTCTGGTAGCGTGTGCCCTTGCAGATATTTACCGCTTCCACATCCATCCCTTGGTAATCGTCTAGCTCCATCCAAGCCACAAGTGCAATTAATATCAGTAGCCAACTGTATGCAAATGGCCTCTACCCCACCTAAATTTTGATTGCATCCTTTTTCAACTAGATCATTAAAAATAGAAACCAATTCATCTATACTCCTTGCGCATGCAATAACCCCTGAATTGCATTGATTAGGTATGTTCCTCCTCACTATCTTACTAGCCAAAATGTGTGCTCCAATGTGGACAACTAGATCATTGATGATGTCAACACGATACACCTGCATGTCTTGTTGCAAACCATATCTCTTCTTTAGCTTTGTCGCGAGCCTTTTGTCGTTATCCCTTCCTCTAAAATACTGCGAGGGGTTTGGCCCATCCTCAGGGAACTGCTTCATCCTTAGTATGGTGCACTCGATGTCACACAGATGGACATACCAAGGATAACTTCCCGGATTTTCGAAACTACCTATTCTCAGGAACGCCAAAACCATTGAGTTGTGGTGGTATGCCATGGTGTCGTATTTTTCAAGTTAATGGGCATCGACATGAAGATTGTGGATATATGCAGAAGATGGTTATGAAGCTGACGAATTTATACTGTACATTATGTCGGTCTGTTGGGCACAAAGATAAGGATTGTCGCGCATATGATCTACTCTAGGAGAAAACAATAGACATGTACTATGTAAAGGGAGAATACCATCAAACGGTACAACAACTACAATCAAATCTACATGTGGTACAGTCACCACCTCATCTGCAGTTTGTACCGCAGCCACAACTGCAGATGCGGTTTGTACTGTAGCCATAGCTACAACATTAGTTTGTGCCACAACCACAGTATAATCAGATCCAGATGGCTCCATAACAGCCACAGTATGTTCAACCAGCGCAGTATGTTCAGCAGCAATTCAATCAACCGTAGTATCAGCAGCAAGGAGGTTTCCACGGAGGATTCCAAGGAGGACAAGGTGGAGCCTTTGGTCAAGGAGGAGGACAAGGTCACAAACTAGTGAAATGTTATAATTGTGGATTATTGGGACACTATTAGAGAGATTTCCCACAATTGCAAGCACAGTGTATGTATTGTGTCGCTATCGATCACAGCATTGAGAATTGTCCATAGTTGATCACAAGCAGGAAGGAAATGTTCTGCAGTTGCAGAACCAGAACCAGAACTAGAACAAATTGCAGAATCAGAATCAGTTACAAAACCATAATCAACTTCAGAATTAGAACCAAAACGTAAATTAGAATGTGAATCAACCTGTGAATCCACCATTGAACCAGAGTCAAGGACCAACCGTTGCGACAATTTTAGCAAAACCAAGAATGCAAGACATTGATGTTTCTGTCATTACTCATGGAGGTGTGATGACAAGAGAAGATGTCCTGCATCCACATATTCGATTGGTTGGGAAGAAGAAGGTGCAGTTTGATATCGATACTGGGAGAGACACATTCTTTGAAGCACGTGATGCGATAGGAATAAATCCTGGTAAGTTACATGTTTATGAAATGCCCACTACTTTTAATTACACTTTGGTAGAAGGACCATCGCGACAACATGGTACCGTGCAGAACTTCCTCGAAATTTGCTTGTCACTGGAAAGGGATCTAGATGCCCTTGCCAAGATTAAAATTTTGTTGGATTGACCAGCTAAGGGATGGAAAGAGTCCACGATGAACTCTTTACATAAGAAAAAGACAGGAAAAGAGATGCGCATGAATATTCAGATTGGGGACTACGAGGTAGATTCAGTCGTCTTGGATCTAGGCTCAGACCGCAATATTCTAACAAGGAATACATGAAAAAATATGGGAAGCCCACAATTGTTTTGGTCCCCTGTATAGATCCAACTGGCTAACCAGGCCAGAGTAACGTCAATTGGGCGAGTTCCACGCCTTGCGGTGGAAGTTGAAGGGATAAATACTTATGTTGATTTTGATGTTATTGACTGTCGATGGTGGAGGCTCCTATCCCACGTTGTTGGGGATCGGATGGGCCAATGACAGTTTGGAAGTGATTAATTTTAAGAAGCGCGTAATGAGATTTGAAAATCAAGACATCAGAGTCATCGCTCAAATGGATCCAACTAAAGGGAACAGGTATGTTAAACCAGTGAGGGACGAAGCTGTAAAGGGATGGGATCATGCATATAATATTTCAGAACATTACATCCATCTGACAGTCCATGGTGAGCTCGGTTGGCGTAGCTCTAGCTCTACGTCTTCTTACTTTGACGATGCTCTAGAGAACTAGCAGAATTGAATGCATGAGGTATCACTTCAAAAGTGTAGCTTAATTACGTAGTAATTGTGCCGAGTCACGACTGAGACAGTTGAATTACCAGTATATGAAGGATTTCCTGAGTTGTCTAAGTTTCTATTGGAATTTGAAGATAAGGTGTCAGAACCACAGTGGTTGCTGGAGTTGGAGGAAGCACTGAAGGCTACTCCAACACATTGGTGAGAAACCCATAAGAAGTCGATCACTGGCTGGTCGTAATGTCGAAGATTGATGACAGTTCACTTTGGTGACGTAGAAGTGTACCATGCTAGAAGGTATGATGGAAGGAATAACCCTGGTAATCATATGATTGAGTGTTAGGCCCTGTGGGCATCGCGACCAAAGGATGGGTGGGTCCATGCATTTTTCCACACATTGGATGAGATGTCGCGATCATGGTATGTATCATCCAAGCTATGCAGATAAATTACCACTTGGGAAGAGTTGATTTTTTGCTTCACTCGCACTTCAGTTTCGCGGACACCAATCTAGGTATTCATAACGCATTGGAGCTCATCCGCGATGTTGTCCTAAAGTTAGTACAGATTGCATACCCTGTGGATCTGCATGTGCATTGCCAGATGTAGTCAAGGATGGAATTTTATAATGTAACTCGAGGACCCGAGGATGGTGATGATCCACGGAACATCAATATTCCAGAAACCGTAAGGGAGTCAGGATGTCAAAGCACTTGACTTACCGACGGATCCAATGAATCAACCATTGAAAATTAGGAAGTTCAACAATAGGATGGAGGAGACCCAAAGTTTATGAATGTTGGGGACTACTGGGACAATGAGACCATGGAAAAGATCACAGATTTGTTGCATGAACTTCAAGATTTGTTTCCTACCAAGTTTTCTGAGATGAAGGGAATACTGGGAGATTTAGAAGAGATGAAGATTCCGTTGAAGCCAGATTCGAAACCCGTAAGGCAGAGGTCGTATCGCCTAAATCTGTGATACAAGGAAAGGGTCAAAGCTGAGCTCGATATAATCCTAGAGGTTGGAATAATTGAGCTAGTTGAGGAATTAGAGTGGATCAGTCCTATGGTGGTCCAAGATAAGAATACAGCTGAGGTTCGGATTTGTGTCGACCTTAGAAAATTGAATGATGCATGCGTGAATGATCCATTTCCAACACCATTCACTGATGAGGTGCTAGAAGGAGTAGGCGGTCAAGAAATGTATTCCTTCACGGATGGATTTTCTGGCTATCACCAGATCAGGATTGCAAAAGAGGATCGCCACAAGACAACATTTGTTACTGAATGGGGTTGTTTTCAGTACACTGTGATTTCGTTTGGGCTTAAGAATGCCCCTGCGATATTTTCTTGGGTTGTTGTCACCGCATTCAAGGATTTTATTCAAAAGTTTTTGCAATTTTATATGGATGACTGGATAGTTTATGGATTGATCAGAGACCATTTGAAAAACCTAAGACTGATGCTGGAGAAATGCCGACAGCATCAAATCGCGCTGAACTTGAAGAAGTGTATTTTTTGCGCACCTTTTGGGATGTTTTTGGGACACATTGTTTGCAAGCAAGGATTGTTGTTTGACCCACAAAGATTGCGTTGATTTTGAGCTTTCCACCCTCTACAAAAGTGAAACAACTTAGAGCAATGTTGGGGCACACAGGATACTACCGCAAGTTCATATGTGTTTATGCTACGATCACAGCTCCTATGGAGAGGTTGCTTAAGAAGGATGCGGTGTTCGTATGGAGTCAAGAATGTCAAGACAGTTTTGAGATGCTGAAGGCTAAGATGGATTCCTCACCAATATTAGTTTTTCCTAATGGGATAAGGATTTCCATGTCCATGTGGATGCATCGTCAGTTGCGTTAGGTGTGGTATTGGCACTGACAAGGAAAGGAGATCTTGATCACCAAATCACTTTCGCTAGTCGAAAGTTTTCGTCTATGGAGAAAAATCATATGACCACAGAGAGGGAAGGTCTGGCGATGGTATATGTGCTACAGAAATTTCACCATTACCTATTGGGTAGCCATTTCAAAATGTTCACAGACCATTCTGCTTTGAAATATTTGGTCAATAACCCTGTGTTGGGGGGAATATATGTTGTTGGCTACTTCTTTTCAGGAGTTTGATTTTGAGATAATTGTGAATCCAGGTCACTTGAATGCTGGCCTAAATCATTTATCCTAGATTGAGACAGGTGAGGAACCAACAAAAATTGAAGATGGGTTGCCAGATGCGCAGTTATTCAGAGTCAACATGGTTGGTGATTACTAAGGCCAAATAATTTAGTTCTTGGCGAAGGGGACAACACCAGAAGAGCTTACTACAAGTCATTTGAAGCAGTTGGTTGTTAAGGCCATGAATTTCCAGCTAATCGCTGGACAACTCTATAAAATAGGACCAAATGAAGTCTTACGATGATGTGTCCTACCACATGAACAAGGGTGGATATTGGTAGAAGCACATGTGGGAGTTGCTGGTGGGAACTATAGTGGTCGCGCTACTTCCAGGAAGGTGCTCCACATAGGGCTTTGGTGGTGCACTCTTCATACTGCACCTTCTTCTTCCCAGCCAGTCGAATCTATGGACACGTGCCAGCAATCAAGCAATACATACATATGAAACAGTAAATATGGGAAAGAAAAGACATTCTTTACTAATAAATTATTGGAGAGACTACAACCTTCATGCCTTGGTGTTGAGATTTCCTTCCAATGGCTCCTTGCTTCTAACTTCACCTTGCCTCCAAAGACTCAAGAATTATTTTGACAGAGTTTGGGTATGAAACACAATTCTTCCTCCTTTTGCCCATGCGGGGTGAGCCAATATTTAAAGGCATGGGATTTAAAGGCATGGGAGGATAGGTATGGTTGAGGATATCATGGGTGAGGTGGAGATTAGATCCTAAAAGGGAGGATATTGAGCCCCAGCTGGTCCTAAACCATAGGGATGAGGCTCCGCGGAGGTTAGCTTCAAGAATCCTCTCGAAGCTTCTCTTTTTTTCCTTCAAAATTCGAGCACCATTCCTCCAATGAAGCAAACAGGCGGTGATAAGGGGGCACCACTTCTTGCAGTAAGGACAAGAGCGGTGGCACCCCTTCTTACTCATGTATCAGGAGCGGTGTTGGCTCTTTGCTTCTTGTGTAACACTTTTTGTCAATGGGGAAAGAGTGTTACCAGCTCAAAAGAGGGAAAATTGCAAGGGGTTAATTTATTCCTTCATTTCTCTAGGGAAAACTTTGAGCAATTGGAGAAGACAAGGGGATACCTATCTCATAACATGAGGGTGACAAGATTTTGGTATAACATAGATTCCCCTCAAAGTATAATGGCTAGAGGGAAACGATAGACAATATACTTTGAAAGAACAAGGTATATTGTCGAGGCAAAGGTCCAAAGGTCGGAACTTCTCAAATATCACCAACTTTTTGCAGCATATTTGGATACATGTCCCAAATGACTCACAACATGGCTGTCGACCAATACAATGCAGATCCATGTGAGATACAAAAAAGTCATGGCTACTAAAATACAACATAGATCCATGCGAAGAAGACTCAAATTTGGACATAGCTACCAGACATACAATGTAGATCTATGTCATACAGACACAAATTTGAGCACAGCCACGAACATACAAATGTGGATCCATGCTAGGACTCATAGAAATACTCCATCACAACCTGGGGAAATCAATGAGCACTTTTAACATATACCCAGGGTCTTTGTCTCGTCTTCCACAATGTACGTTTCTATCCATGTGATTACAATGATCTAAAGTTGAACACGGTAGAAACCACTTGATTACCGGTCAATGATGTGAACCATTAACAAGTGCAAGGGAGATCACCATTGATGTCAATGATGTGAACCATTAACAAGTGTGAGGGAGATCACCATTGATGTCAATGATTCCCAAGGTACCCTAGTACAATCTCCTAAGTGCGAATAGATGATCTGACGTCGAACACTTAGTTGAATCTTTCAATCAAAGGTCAATGATGTGAACCTGTGTCGAAAGTGAGAGAATCTGTCATTAAGGCATACAGACCTCAAGGTACTATCTTTTTCTTTCTAAGACTAATTCCCGGATAATGAGCTAATGTCGATAGGAATAGTCTCATCGAAGGAGGGCCATGATGAATCCCACATCAACGACACGAAACTTGGAACAAAGTTCTGGAATTTTGAGTATGATGTAACCATAGGACTAACTCAAAAGTAACTAACTCAAAAAATTTGTTTTGACTGCAGGTGTAAACTCTCAAAACAGTTTCCCTTTTGAACATAAGGCGGCACGACCGAAGACTTGGCAGCATTGACTTGACGAGGCAAAACACAATGCGACAATGGACAATGCAATCTTTGAGAGACTCAAAAGAGTGGCATGACTCATGAAAGTGGATTGACTCAGAAACAAGTTGAATACCCAATTGACTGAATGAAATGCAGACAAGTGCCATGTTCAAAGGTGACTAACAACTGCCATTATTGCAAGATGTTTTCCCTTTCCCTTAATTTCCCCATCATGATTGAAGAGTGCCTCTTTTCATTTTTACGAGAAGAGGGTAACAAACACTCGTTGTATCTCATCAAGCGATGAGTCCAAACTCATATGTTTTACGAACCTAAGAAAGGAGGGGTTCGTTCCCAAAAAAGGGTCTTTCAATGTTTAATTTAACGAGTCCAATGAAAGAAAACTCAGTGTAGTTCATGTTTAGAGAGTCTGAACAAACTAAAGAAAACTCCAAAGACTCGTTTTTCGTATGATTTAGTCCCTAAGGCCTGAAAAAGTATAAAATAATACCTTAGAGAACTCTTCCAGTCATGATTGGCTAGAGTGTACCTTTTTTGTAAGTAGTGCCCCCTAGTCTGAAAAAGGGGTAAACTATCACTAGGAAGACGACTCTTCAAGTACTTTTACGACCGTGAAGAAGACAAGCTCACTCGACAATCTTTTCACATTTTAAGAGTCTGAAAAGAGCTTAAAGAAGACTCTATTAACATTTTTAATGTTTGAATCCAGAGCACGAAAAAGTAATAAACTAAGCTCAAACCAGTTTTCATGTTTTAACCAGAGCAAGAAAAATGAAAAGTAAGCTCAACACCATCTTACTATTTTTAACGAGCTCAAAGATCAGTTGAAAGAATGCTCAAGGTATCTGATTCATTTTTTAACGAGCTTGATATAGAAAAATAACTATGCTCAAAGGGTCGTTTCATGGTTTAACGAGCTCAAAACTAAAATAAAGTGTGCTCAAAATGACCTGTTTCATTTTTACACAAGCTTAAAACGGAAAATAACTATGCTTGAAACATGGTTTCATTTTTATGCAAGCTTGAAACCAAAAGGTAAACTATGCTTAAGGAAACGTACTTAATTTTTTAACAAGCTTGAAATAGAAAATGAACTATGCTCAAGAATGGTTTCATTTTTATGCAAGATTGAAATCAAAAGGTAAACTATGCTTGAGGAGATCCATTTCATTTTTTAATGAGCTTGACATAGAATGGGAACTTTGCTGAGGAATGGTTTCATTTTTATGCAAGCTTGAAACCAAAAGGTAAACTATGCTTGAGGAGATCCATTTCATTTTTTAATGAGCTTGACATATAATGGGAACTTTGCTCATAGGTATCTGTTTCATTTTTTAACGAGCTTGACACAGAACAAGAAATATTCTCATGGGTATCTATTTCATTTTTTAACGAGCTTGACATAGAATGGGAACTATGCTCACAACCTGTTTCATTTTTTAACGAGCTTGACACAGAATAAGAACTATGCTCGTGAACCTGCTCTTACCCAACATGATATCCAGAGGTTGGTAGGTTGCCCCCATTTCATAAAATTTAGCAGCTTAGCTCCATTATGATGTCCATAGACTAGAGCCATGCCCCCCATTTTACCTATGATGGGAATAAGCTAACTAGAAGAAGGGGAAGGAATCACAAGAACATGCGGCACATTCAGGGCAGTTTGATTACTAGGAGTCACGCGATGGTGAGGTGTAACAAAATAAAGCTGATCAATGGTCACAATCTTCCCATCATGGGGAAAATGCATAACTCTAAAGAGTGTGGACACTACGGCTTTCATGGCGTAAACATAATCACATCCAAGAAGCAGATTAAAATCTAAAGGACCTTGGACCACCATAACATAAATACAGACAGTTTTCCCTCCTAATGTAATAGGAAAATAAGGAAGAGTCCCTAAGGGTTCATTAGGTCTTAGATTAAAAGCTAGTATTTGATCAGTGGTTGGCACAAGCTAAGGAGAACCTAAAGATTTCCAAGCAGTTGAGGATAGAATACAAACAGAATCCCATTTGTCAACAATAGTGTGAAGCATCCTCCTAGCAGTAACATTCACAACTATCTGGAAAGGAACACTAGAATGAAGACGAGACTCTGTTAGGTTACTCCAGTCAAAGGAAATAACCTCACTACTCAGAGAGGTTTCTATTGAAACAGACAAAATTTCCTCTTTTCGAGAACAATCAGAACGAAGCATAAAAACTTCAGCAGGATTTATTTCACTCTCTACTGGAAGAGAAGAACAAGATGAAGATTTGGTCAAAGTGACTACTTCAGTCTTAACACTCTCTGATGAAAGAGTGGGATCGAGTGGAGATGACATCGACTCGACCACTTTAACTTCACTCTTCAAAGGAAGAATGGGATCAATCACAGATGAATCTGGATTAACCAGTTGGAATTCACTCTTAGAAGGAAGAGTGGGATCAACCTCGAATGAAACCAAATCAACCACTTTAACTTCACCCTTCAAAGGAAGAGTGGGATCAACTATGTATGAAACCGAATTGACCACTTCAACTTCACTCTTCAAAGGAAGAGTGGGATCAACCGAGGTTAGAACTGGATCGACCACTTTATCAACCAATGGGATGTCAAGTGAGAACTTACGATAACCTGTTGGAAGCCGTTGACGAGAAATAGTAATATCTTCCAACAACTTAGAAGCTTCATCCATGTGAGGACAAAGGTAAGTAAAGTGCATGTCCTTACAAAGCAAGAAAGGATTTCTGACTTTACCCTTCTGAGTCTTAACCATAGAGTCACTGGTTGAGGGGGGATCATTAGCATGATGACCAAAGTCTGATGACATATCATGTCAAGAAACCTTAGACCACTCTTCTAAAACTAGAACCAGGCCATGACAATCTTTCAGAAGGTGATCACCCTTGCAAAGCCTACAAAGGAATTTGGTCTTACATGGTCTTTGGGTGTGCAGATCAACACTCTCTGCACTAGGAGTGATTGGTTGAGACTTGGTTTTTTGTTTGTTTTTCTTCTTCTTAATATTCCTTTTCTTCTTCTTCTTATCCACCTGACTACTAGTACTACAACTTTCAAAAGGCGAAGAGGGAGAAACAAGACAAGACACATCTGGTGAAGAAGGAGAGGGATCAACATGAGGTTGATGCTCTTGCAATGAAGAATTAGGATCATAAGCAATTGGTGTACATGGGATAACTGGACTGGAGAATAACCAAATAGGTAATCCAATAGTCAATCTAAGAAGGCTTAACGTAGCCATGAGAGGAGGACCAACATCCCCATATGGAGGGATCACAAAAGACATGCTTGGAAAAGGAGTCTCTTGGTTGGTAGTCCTGGAAGGCGAAGCCATAACTATGTAACAAAACTATCTCTCTCTTCTAAAAAATCCTAACTATACAGACAACAAGCGCTACTCAAACTAAAGAAGCAAGCAAAATATGTGATAGGAGTCGATTAAAGATCTCGAACCTCACAGGACAGACCAAAAGGATAACTCAGATGGTCTCAGGATTCCTAAAAGTGTCTCCCAATATACGCAAGGTACGTGGGAGCTCAAATCAGTAGTAGTGTTGTCTAATGCACAATCGTTTACAAGGGGCCTTCCGATATACAATCGAGTACGTGAAGTACCTTTCTATATACCTAAAGGGTACGTGAAAGGCCGTTCGATATACCAACAGTACGTGGAAGAACCACACGAGTCTCGAGTTGTAGTGCAGAAAAATTAATGACAACTCCTACGTTTTGTGACACTCGAACACGTCACTAACCTATCACACAAATTGCTAAAAAATTTAAACCTAAGGTAGCGCTTAATTTTATCTTGAATGGTTAGGTGAATGCATGAGGTGAGGACATAAAAGTAAAACCATGCAGTATGATAGTGCAAAATTTTCACTTTAACTTTCAAGGTATGCCCTACTTAAGAAAGGGAGAGAGAGGTTTAATTCATTTGAAACATAGAATAAATCCCATACACAATTAAAACAAACTGCATATATGATCTGTTCCTAATTGAAACAAACAAAATCTTCTCTTTTGAACTGAAAAAGAAGTGATATCTCTAATGAAAAGCAAGAAAATATTTTTACAACTTTATACAAAAGTGTCCAAATTTTCAACTAAAGATAGAATGAACTAATCATAAAATCTATACAATAACTTTCATATGTACTTTTCCACAACTTTATGAAAAAAGGAAAAAACATACAAAAATCATGTATAACAAATGAAGAAAAACTGAAAAAAATCTTTTCTTGTTCTATCAAAGAAGACAGAAATCAGAGATCTAACAAAACCAAGTTCTATTCAAAGCCAACTATGAAGCTTTAAAACACCAACATCAATCAAAATTCTTGAAAATACGTATGAATTGACTGAGTTTTTTTTTCAAAAATGAATTGCAAAGTTCAAAACACAACTGTAACAATATGAAGCATGCATCTCAGATACCAAAAGAAGCATTTAAGAACCAAATACCAAACAGGGCTAAGAAGAATACCTAGCGCCGCTTCTTATACACAGAAATAGAGAGGTATTACCACTCCTTGTACATAGCAACGGAGAGGTGGCACCGCTTCTCGTACACAACAAAAGAGAGGTGGCATTGCTTCTCATACACAGCCAAAGAGAGGTGGCACCACTTCTCGTACACAGCAACGGAGAGGTGGCACCGCTTCTTGTACACAGCAAAAGAGAGGTGGCACTGCTTCTCATACACAGCCAAAGAGAGGTGGCACCGGTTCTTGTACACAGGAAAAGAGAGGTGGCACCGCTTCTTGTAGGTTCACACCAGGGAATTACTAGGTCCAGAACCATTTCTTAAACACAAATAAAGTGCGGTGGCATCGCTTCTTTAACACAGAGGAAGAGCGGTGATAGCTCCAGAACCGCACTTATAACACAGCTCAAGAGCGGTGCCCGAGATGGCGATTTGAAAAATAAAAAAGCAACAGAAAATGAAGTTACAAAATAAAAAAGTGAACCAAAACAATCACCAAAAAACCCAGTGAACCAAAAATATGAAGATCCAAAGGCAGACAGAGGCAAAACAATCAAATTCAAAGCATATCTACATATTATGAATTGGAAAAGTAGATCTAGAAATTGAAAATGAAAGTGGAGGTTTCAACTTACCAATGATCCAGAATTCGAAGTAGATCCCTAGTGGAGTCAACAATTTGTTATTAGGAATATATCACCTTCTGCAGACAGAAGTTGTTCTTCTGGTCTGAATGGTTCAGATCCAAAACAAATGAGTGAACAACTCGGTTGAAGACTTTCCTTGAATGTTATAGACACCTGGAATGTAACTCTGATGAAGGACCTATATACCTGTAAAACATATGAAACATACAAAGACATTAAAGCTACCAGAAAATCATTTATACATCCATCTTAGTGACTAAGGAATCCAATAACATATATGTGAGATTTAACACAACAAACATGTGGTAAGGAAATCAACTTTGCATTAGAAAATAAATGAAAGAGCTTACAACCATGTGCCTTAGTGCCGAGAGTTCCTTCCAATGGCTCCTTGCTTCTAAATTCACCTTGCCTCCAAAGACTCAAGAATGATTTTGACAGAGTTTGGGTATGAAACACACTTCTTCCTCTGTTTTCCCATGGGGGGTGAGCCAATATTTAAAGGAATGGGAGGATAGGTATGGTTGAGGATATAATGGGTGAGGTGGATATTAGATCCTAAAAGGGAGGATCTCAAGCTCTAGCTGGTCCTAAACCATAGGGATGAAGCTCCACGGAGTTCAGCTTCGAGAATCCTCTTGAAGCTTCTCTTTTTTGCCTTCAAAACTCAAGCACTGCTCCTCCAATGAACCAAATAGGCGGCGATAAGGGGGCACCGCTTCTTGCAGTAAGGACAAGAGCAGTGGCACCCCTTCTTGCTCATGTATCAGGAGTGGTGTTGGCTCTTTACTTCTTGGGTAACACTTTTTTTCAATGGCAAAAGAGCGTTTCCAGCTCAAAAGAGGGAAAATTGCAAGGGGTTAATTTATTCCTTCATTTCTCTAGGGAAAACTTTGAGGGATTGGAGAAGACAAGGGGATACCTATCTCATAACATGAGTGTGATGAGATTTTGGTATAACACCATGCCCTATGGAATCATCGACATCTTCACCGAGTATTTTTGGTTCTTTGTCATCTTCCTAGGCTTCGCATCAAGTCGCGTGGGAGGCACATACCCAGGGATGTCCACAGCGGACACCCCGGCGCAGCTTGATGATTCCACAACCCCTGAAGTCGATGTACCTGACTGTGCAGCTACCTCCTCCTATTCCCTCGTAGATGTTCTAGTCTTTCGATTCTTCGAAATTGGGGACGAGGTCTATTGCGCCCCTCTCTTCTTCTTCGAAATAGAGGAAGATCCCACCGGCATACTTGCAAATTTACTCCAAACTTGTCTCAATCTGGGATAAATGATTTGGGCCAGCATTCAAACGACCTGGCTTCACAATTATCTCAAAATCAAACTCCTGAAAAAGAAGTATCCAACAGCATATCTTCCACCCCAACACAGGATTATTGACCAGATATTTCAAAGAAGAATGGTCCATGAACATTTTGAAATGACCTCCCAATAGGTAATGACGAAATTTTTGTAATGCATATACCATCGCCAGACATTCCCTCTCTGTGGTCATATAATTTTTCTCCACAGACGAGAGCTTTCGACTTGCGAAAGTGATCAAGTGATCAAGGTCTCCTTCCCCTGGTTGTGCCAGCACCACACCCAATGCAACGGATGATGCATCCACATGGACATGGAACTCCTTATTCCAATCAAGAAAAACTGCTATTGGTGCGGAAGCCATCTTAGCCTTTAGCATCTCAAAACTGTCCTGACATTCTTGACTTCATACTGATCCTTGGTATGTCCATCTGCGCGACATTGAGTGCACCATACTAAGGATGAACCAGTCCCCTAAGGATGGGCTAGACCCCTAGCAGTATTTTAGAGGAAGGGATAACGACAAGAGGCTCGCGGAAAAATAATGACCACAATCCACCTAATGCGCCAAATCTTTACTGCATCGTTATTCATGCTAAGCAAAATAATGACCATAATCTGCCTAATGCAGTCCAAAACTACAAAATATGACCAAAAATACATAAAATATTATAATTCTGTCTTGCGCGGCATCTTTGACATTGCGCAGCATCCGCAATGTTGCGCAGCTAACTTACCCCAAAACCGCATGCCAACAAGCATATCAATTTAAATGGATTTATCTCCCCAGCATACCCTCACTCTCTTCAATTACTTTGAGTGGAAATCAAGAATTGAAATTCTATTTTGATTAAATGGAATTTATATGATCGCTATGGGAATAGAAGTAGAGCCTAATTCAATTGTAGATAAGTCAAAGTACTTGAACAAAATGGATGAAACCTGTGTATTACTATGTTTCTCAGTATCACAAGATATCCTATATCATATCAAAGAAAAAACATATCCAAATGGCATATGGACCAAATTATCTAGTCTCTTTGAAATAAGGATGAGATGAGGGGCGCCAATTAGAGATTGAGTTCCTCAATCTAAGCCTTAGTAACTTCAAATCAGTCCAAGAATTCTTCAAAAAAAATAGACTAGCACTTGGTGCCTCATGGAAGATGCCTACATTGGAAAACTTTATAGGTTCATTTCTCCAAGAGCAATATAAGTTCAACCAAACCAGCCTCCCAAAGTCCTCAAAGGTGCATGCCATTGCAACCAATTAGGGGAACAAAAAGATGAGGAAGAAAAAATCACCATTCAAAGGAAAAGGAACCAAATCCAAGGTTTGCACATGAAAATTCAAACTCCAAAGATGGCAATACCAAGAAGAAGCAATTATTGCATACTACAAGAAGGACCTACATAGAAAACGTGATTATAGATACAAGAAGTAAAAGAGATGGAGCAGAAGAGAAGAAGAGAAGAAGCACAACAAGGGAGATGACAAACAACAAATTGATAAAGGACATGCACTTGTGACATTTTATGCTTCATCATCATCTTCATGGATCGTAGACACTAAAGCCTCTAATCACATGGCCTCATATAAGGGCATGTTCTCTTCCATTGAGACATGCACCAATCAGGAAGTCCTCATGGCAGACAATACTTGAATAAAAGTATTTGGAAAGGGAGTAATTCATCAAAATCATGGATTGTTTTAGGATTTGCTTTGCGTAACCTCCTTGTCCAAATTTCTCATTTATTTGTATCAAATAACTCACTCAAGATCAGGTAAGTGTTGAACCTTAGTATTGCCATTGATGTCAAATGTCAAAAAGGGACACATGAAAGAAATAAAATTGGGTGGATTTCAAATGAACGAGAAGGACACATAAAGAAAAGAAGCTTAATGGAAATGTTAAGGAGATGCATGTTCAATCTTGCATAAATAAGCTGAATGAAGTTAACATAAATATAACATGAAGATTATGTGTTAGTTTGAAGAAATATATGATGAAATCCAATATATGACATTAGGTTTGAATAAGTACATAAGAACTACATTCATCTTGTCAATTGATGTCAAGAAGGATTCAATATCCTTGTTTGAAGAAATATATGAATGCCAATTTGAAGAAATACATAAGAAGTACATCTAGCATGAAGAGGTACTTAAGTTATCTTAAGTCCACCCATTCATGCTACTTTAGGATAAAATTCAAAAGAGTTGGCTGGAAAAAAGTTCGAGAGTGTGCAAGAGGCATGAGAAAAAGATGTGGTTCAACAAGTATGCTAGTTCTGGAAGTGCGCAAGACCCACAAGTGATTATACTTCAAGGGTGAAAAACCACATATAAAGAAATTACAAAGTGCACAAATCCCACTAATGCATGGGACACATATACACAAGAATCCACTAAAGAACAAACACATATGCACAAATACCACCAAGGTGTTGAACTAGAGTGTCCAAAACTCCACATGTTAAACTCTTGCTATCAAATTCAAATCACAATTAGGAATAAAACCTAACTACTAACAACCCTCTCCACAAATAGAGGGATTTATTATTTTTAGAAAAAATAACTCTTACTAATCAGTAACAGGCTAACTAGGTGGCTCGGTCTCCTTAGAGGGAGATTCAGATAGCCATTTATTCTTATTTTAACTCAGAAATTGACAGCATTACTAACTAGCAGTGATTATCCACTCAACAAAATACATTGAAAATAAAGTCTTGAAATTATTAGGACTGCTAGTCCTCTCTGCTTAAGCCACAACATGTGACCAGCTTGTCACATTATTGGCTCTACCTTCATGCTCCTGCATCAGACTCCCAAGGTAGAAAACATTATGACCTCCAGGTCATATGCATCCAATACCATCCACCTAGTTTCCAAACTGTATGCTGTAATTTTCCATTGTCTTTACTTTCATCACATTTCAGTTATAATCTCAACTTGCCAGGCTTCCACACCTTATATTGCAATATGCTATTGCATTCTCCTAGCACTTCCTCTTTAGTTAATGAATTGAAACAATTCATTTATTTATTCTTCATGCTACACATTCTCTTGGAGTGTCTTTGCACAACTCTCCACAACTCATCAAGTTCTCTATCCAACTCCCCACATTCACGTTTAAGTTGTTGACTGCCTTCTTCTACCACCCTTACATCCTTCATGTCCTTGAGGACATCTCCCTCTGCAATGTTGAATTGTTGTTCCTGAACTTCAAGTTTACTTCCAAGAAGTAACCGTGGCTCTTTAAACACAGCATCATATTCATTCTTCCTTTCGTTTATACCAGCAAACATATGATGAGTTTGAAAACTAGCATCTACCCTTATCTCAACAAGCTCCTTCAGCAAATATTTCAGCAACTCAACTTCCCTTTGATATCTTCCACATTCTTCATCATGATGTCAATCATAGCATTCTATTTTCATTCTACCTTCACCTTCTGTCTTAGAAATACTATATTTCTTGATATCCGCCACCTTCTCTATTGCATTTATAATTTCAAGTTTTAAATCATACTTCTCAGCTTCATTTTCTCTATTGTCCTCCAAGACACTTTTCTGTTCAACAGTTCCATATTGCAGCAACAAAATTCCATCTTCATTATGAGACATCAAAGCCGCATTTCTCTCCAGTCCATCTTGATCCTCATAATCAATTTCTTGCTTTAAACTCACTTCATATTTCCCTGTATTGACACAGATTTTTATCGGAATTATACAAATATTCAAGCATAACAGCTTCACTCTGTTTTCTCAAGAATTTAATATTCTTGACTACTTCTTTTTTGGATTTGACATCCTTGACAACTTCCTCATCCCCATTCAATTCCCATTTTGCAACTTGAATGCCTACCTTATGTTTCTCCAATATATGTTCCATTATATTTAATTCATGCCACAAATCTACCATTTCTGTTGGAACTTCTCCCAAAAGCTCTGCACAATCTTCATCATTTTCTTTCTCTGTATTTAATATCAACCATCCTTCCTTATCTTGGTTGTATTCAAGATTAGAATCCTTCAGTAATTGATGATCATCTACAGCAACACTCAGTAGCTACTCGTCTTTGGCATCAACCTGCAATAACTGTCCAATATTTACAAGATATTTCACAACGCTATTCAGCAACTGCTCCTTCTTCTTCATCATAAGGTTCCGTGAATCTTCTTTCATCTCTTGAAAAGCCAGAATTTTTCTTTCGTCTTCTTCTGTGACAACATGAGATAGTTGTCCTGCTTCAATTTTTCCTGCATTCACACACAAAGCATTAGTTTTAAAATCATGAGACTCTTCAGTTCCCTTTGATGAATTCTTCATCAATTCTCTTAGTTGATTGTCATTATCAAAATACTTCATCAAATTCCTCTTGAATTCTAAATCCACTTCATCAGTTTTCCTAAGAAAAATCTCTGATTCATATTCACATAAACAAACTTATTTATGCCTTATCAAACCTTGCTCAAGCTCAACTTTCTTGAGCCATCTATCCTTCCTCAAAGATAATGACTGTAGTCTTTGCTTCTGTTGCAATGCAGACCATTGCACTTTCTTCTTTTTCAGTACCCATCCATAATACTCATCATTATTACTCTCTTAAATCAACTACTCTAGTTTATTGAATCTTTCTTTGATCTCAACAAACTCGTTGTCATACTCCTTTTGACTTGTCTTCTGAATGTCCTTCAGGTGAACATCTTTCTTCATTTGGCCATAATTCTTCTTTAAATCTCTTATATGACTAGGAATAGTCATCTTCTTTTATGGGTTTAAGACAATGTTAGATGACTCTCTATCATCTCTCATGCTTGAGCGACCTGCAAACATATAATAATTATTAGTTTCAAAATCATAAGGCTCCATAGCCTCTTTTGTTGTCCCAAACATCAGCTCTCTTAATTGGTTTTCATCCTTCCAAGGACCCATAAAACCATTAGCTATTCTCATGTCTTCATCCTCATCACTACTCTCACTGAGAATAGATCCTTGTTCAAGTTCACATAAGTAAACCTCTTCCTCTGTACACATCTTATGCTGTAACTCGACTCTTCTGAGTTTTTATTCTAGCAGAACTCTTGTTTCATATCTCAGCCTGCTCTGTAATTAACTGCACTTGATTCTTTTCTTCTAAAGAACCCAACCATACCTTTGTTCCTCCGTATTTCTCTGCACAAATTCTCTCATCACCTCCATATTTACTTTTATTTCAGCTAATTCTGTATCAATGTTATCCTGATTTAATCTTCTATGGGCCCTTTCTGAACCTTCACTATGACTATCAACAGCCACAGCGTTCTTTCCTTTATGAACTCTTATTTGTTCATCATGGACCACAAACAATACATCTCTACAACCTAACTCCAACAACTTATCTGTAGACACTACACCAAGTTTTTTTCATGCTTAGTCTTGTACTGGTATCTCTACTGATTTCTTTCTTCTGATTGTGACTACTCTTTGAACCTTTGAGATAACCATCAGTGGTCATCTCTTCTTCTTCCCTCTATGGAATCATCATGTTCCACCTTGTGAGTTGCAACAAACCTCTTCTATCTTTGAGACAAGTATAATACTTGTTCCTATTACCAAGTCATCTTCTTCGTGACTCTTCTTCTTCCTGGTTCCCCACACAGAACCTTCTCTTGAGCACTCCTACTCTTCAACTTCCAAAGCTACTAGGATGTTGCTTTTCCCAATCTGCTCACCTCTCTTGGAGAACTATTGTCATCCTCCCTTCTTCAGCAGTACACTCTAAAGTCTGGGTTCAATCACAAACCTTCTTTCACTTCTGATTTATCCACTAAGGATTTCTTCATGCCTTCTGTACTTCAATATCTCTCCCAATCCTTCAGTTAAGTAGATTCACTGCCATCTACTCATCTTCTCTTGCTTTCACATGCAAATAGTTAATCTCTTCACATAATAGCCAATGAATCTCAAAGATCTTAACTCTTACCAGTATGTGCTTCAGCACATGTCAATACTACAATTTCCTTTCACTATTCTTCAAGACAAGAACACTTCCTTTGCATATTAGTCCTTCAACAAAACCTACTCTACCTCTCTCCCGAGATAGAAAAAAATCTTCCATGCAAACCCTAAAATCTATGCACCTTCATACACTAATCCTGCAATCTACCATCTATCATATAATCAATTTCAAAACTTTCAAAACACTACTTCAAACCACTCCGCCAATATTGCATTGTTGGGATTTCTGAATATTTCTTCAAAGCAGAAATCTTCCTTGGAATCCTATCTTCAGAACATCATCTCAAGACCATTATCATATCTTCAACCAACTCATACAACTCTACGTGGCCTTCAATCCTTCAGATTTCAAATCTGATTGTTTTGCAACTTCTATGCACTTTCACTACTTCAGTACTTCTCGTGGGAGTGGACCTTTTTTTGCTCTGATACCAAAAATTGATGGTAGTAAAGGCTGAAAAGAACCAAAACCAAAATATCAAACAAAACCTTATGTTGCTGTTGAATTTGGAAAGCTTCTTCTCTTACCCAAAATGCATATTATCTATTCAGATTCACCCTATTAGCACTCTATTTGCAACAGTCGAGTTATGGGCTTGGAAGAGTTTGAAAAGGGTCATGTTCAATGAAGAATTATATGAACACCCTTGAGGTTATCCACTGGACAGTTTCTGTCAGCTAGGACAGTCAAATGAAGAAGAGACCTCGATCTACGGTGGTAGATCCTTCTAAAGGTCAAGACATGCATCTGCGAAAATGAGATAAAGGGTGGTCGTAGATCAACGATCTAGAATCACAACGGAGAAGATCAATGATAGAGCATGGTTCCACAGGTTGAAAGATGTGAGGAAATTTTTAAGTTTGGTATTCGCGAAGCTTGTTAAAGGATACAAGCTATGAAAGGCCGAGATCAAGGCGAAGCCCGATCGACGGCCTGAGACAGTTTCGCTGGGCAAACATGCTCGGTAGAAGGAGCTTTCCCAAATCGTGAAACGGGTTAAAAGGCGGAAATATCTAATGACAGAGATGAGAGCATGAACAGATCCACGGCCCTAGCTAATTTCACGATCTAAACTTGTGAGGATAAAGTCGCAATTCCAAATCGCGAAAAGTGGTACCGGCTGCAAAGATCAATGGTCACGACAAAGACGGGGATAGATCTACGGTTGTGGTTCATTTCACGATCTGAACTAGCGCGGACAGGGTTAGGATCTCAATTCATGAAAAGTGGTAGGTTCTGCTCCGATCAACGGTTGCATGAAGAGGTCGATCTCGATCGATGGATAAGAAACATACCGTGATCTAGAGTTGCTCACTGGATCAAGGAAGGAGGAATCGGAGGCTGAAGTTAAAGAAACATGGACGACGGATGTGAAAGACCCCCAAATCGGAGGGCTAAAAAGGCCTCAAGGTTGTAGGTATCACATCTAGCGTAGATCTGACAATATAAGAGACGTTCCCATGCATGATCTGCCACCCAGTAGATTAATTGATTCCCTTGATGCCATTTGCGATAGGCCTAAGGCGAAGATCGTGTCCAATGTCACCAGCTTTCCCAGCTCCACAGGTCTGGCACATGGCTCACCTAGGAAAAAAATAGTAGGGAGTCAGGAAGTTCAGGTTTTTGAAGTGATGAATCTGGCCTCTACACGAAGCAAAGAGACGTCACGAACTGAATCCGTTCAAACACCACCATCACTATAAGCGAAAGCGTAAGAAAGTTCAGATCCAAATTCTTTAAACCAGCTGGGCAGCCACGGGGGAAAGTGCTTAAAGTCTTATCCATGTCAAATAAGATAAATGAACATCAGAGGAGAAGATCCTCGCTCCGGTGTCACACACGCTATTGTTACGATGATCGGTATTCAAGTGTATAGCCATCTCCAGGTTGATTCGGCTTGCCCTATATAGTGCCACCTTCCGAAGCTGTTGAAGTATGGAAACGGGTAGAAGGTGAGAGATAGACCAGAAAGGTTAAATTATGAGAAGTGTTGAGTTCTTTCACAGATAGCAATGGTTGTGTGGTTTGAGAAGCTAGTTTGACAAGGGGTACTGATGGTTGGCGAACATAAAATCACGTTTTTTCATCATCCTAGTTATCTACACTAGGAAACCGCCAACCACCGGGGCACAGATGTTAAGCACTTAAGGAGATTCACCTATTTCCACACAGCCCTACCTTCGGATGCGTTGTGCGTGGGTTTTTACATCCCAGGGACGTCCCTCCGACACCTCCAGTTGCAGTCACGGCCTCCTAAGTCCCAACACACAATGGCGATTGATCTGTTGGAGCAAATGCTCAGTCTAGGACAGTAGAAGTCTGAAGCCTTCATCACCGCCCCTATAATCTCCACTTAACAACTTTATCAAGGGCGAGGAGGAGGTCAAACCCACACCTAGATGTGTGGCCCATGAGAGAACCTTCCTCATCAGAGGTGGAGAGCTATACAAGAATGATAAGCCACTCCAAAGGCTTATCATTGCCAAGTGCATGGCCACCCTTTTTCTAGTCCCCTCCTATAACCGTGTTACCAGACGACAGAGGGGCTGGAAAATGGTTGACCACCGTAGCATGGGGTTTCTTGTCAGCTTTTGAGCACCACGGTTTGAAGAAGGAAAGCCAATCTAAGGAAGTAGAAAGACATGTCAATAGTAGTCCGAGTCAGCAACAGACCACCAGCAAGCGATATAACGATCATTTTCATATCGAGTTACCTGAATGAAGAAAACATTGTGCTGTCAATCCAATTACCATGCATGGAAATTCCATAATGTCTGTTAATACTTGTAAACCATGGCAATAATACCACATTCTAGAACCGTTAGCGTCTGATTGTGACTGAAAACAGTATTTAGGTTTTTGTTTCAAAGAATAGTCTCAGTGCTAAGACAGTATAAATATACTCCCGGTAGAGGGAGATAGAGGTTGGTGGGGGAAACTTTCAAGGGGCTGAGACTCTCCATTGTAATTAGTCTCTGGTTTCCGTGTTATGAATAAATTTGCAGGGGAAGGATAGTCCTTCATGGCAGAGATTCCTATGTCATCTTTTCTTTCAATATGTAATTCTCTTACATGCAATGTTCATCTTGTTTTCATTCCAGTTTGTTGGTTTCTTTCATGTCTGAAATAAGTGTATAACATTTTGGAATTCATAAATGCTATGCTCCATCTGTTGTTTCAGATATTTATTAAAGCTTTCTTCTAAAGTCACGCAGAATTCATCCTGTAGATGCTCTGTGTGATGGGTTGTTTCCTCTCATCTACTAATCACCTACTAAATATCTCTTGATTGCAAGATGGACGGCTATCTTGCCTCTGTTTGTAAATTTACGCCATTCTTTACCTCCTGCAATATGTTCCCTACCTGGACCATAGATGTCACGTCCCCATCCCTCATCCGGCGAAGAGGACGCGATGAACGCATCAAACACAGTCGGGCAAACAGCCCATGAACATTATTAAAAGAAAACAATGCTGGAATTAAAACTTATAAGCATACACAGATGCATTTATCTTTAATCATACAGCGGAAGCAACACACACACTCCAGCAATCTCCATGTTCATTATAATTCATTTAACATCAATATAAAATTTGCAGAGATGAAGTATAGACAGCAGACTTATCTTTTGGTGAAGAATTCACCCGAAACCAGCTATGTCGCTGCAACGTTCCACCCAACCATAGGCCAGCTTGCTCATCAATCTCTCAGCAACGCTGCCACCCCCGAGCTGGGCATGATTCCTCCGGAATAAGGGTCAATTGCAGGCTTATACATAGCCAAGGGGACATAAACAACAAACCAATCACAGCTGGGTTTCACAGGCTGTCAACAAACAAGCCAAGCCAGCACAGTCCAAGGGACTAACCACTGTATACAAGCAGCAAAACAATTCCCTTCACAACCCTGTGAAGAAGTCATAAACAGCAGGGGACAGCCCCAAACAATGGAGGAGCACAGCTCAAGTCCAATGGACAACCCAGAGTTGGTTTTGGCCCTAACGTGGCCAAAACAACTCAACCACAACATCCCAGACCAGGGAAAACAACAACAATAGCCCAATTTCAAAGTAAAACAATGGCAACTATGCACAGTCCCAAAACACAGAAACTCAGCCCACAAATTGGAAACCCACAGTGGCTCAAAACGAAATTGAATACCACAGCCAACAAAACACAGGGGAAATAGCAGCCCCAAAACATGACAGTGAGAACGGCTCTCACAATAGGGAAAATGACCCAAACACCCTGTGCGTGAGGAAGAACTTACACCCAACAGCAAAATGCACGGGAATTACATACTCGATTCCTCTGCGTGAGGATGAACAGACCTCTGCGTGAGGATAAACAGACCTCTGCGTGAGAGAAAACAACTCCGATTTTTCCTGTGGATCAACAAAACAACAGCAAGGACACGAATTTACAGTGCGTGGGTGCTCAGCAACTCGTGGAACCAAGGAAATGTCTGCCTGAGACCAAAACCGCCCAATTCCTGTGCGTGAGGAGCCAACCAACCCAAAATCGTGGTGAGTGAGTGAACAGGCTGTGGAGAGAACGCACCCTCGGCACAATGAACAGGCGCGTGAGGAGAACAGAACAGGCAGGGCAAGCATGAGGTCGTGGGTGGAGTGGGCAATTGGGTAAGGCTGACAGCCTGCCACAACCACCACCACTTCAACAATAACTTCCCCAACCACCAGCTGAAGCATTAAAGAGGTTGACAAAAAACAAAGGTGACAAAACCACAAGGTAATAAAACATGGGTTTTTCCCCCATAAACCAAGGTTTGACATCCCCCACCCCTTATCCTTTGGAACCATGCCCTTTTCATTTAACGTTGCACTGCCGTAGCTGGTTGTGGTTTATTTTAATTGATGTGCGGGTTTACATGATGCCAAATTAAAATGTGCCGGATAGCACAACATACCATCGGCAATTATCCCCATTGCCGGAACATACACAGCCAAATCGATGGTGGGGCCTTTGCCTTTAGCTCCTCACCATGATTATTTACATTATATACATCATGCAAACGGGGTCGAAACCGGGGACATGACATTCCCCTCCCCCTTAGAATAACACCGTCCTCGGTGTTCCATTACATATATACAATACATGTACAACTGCACATCAAAATTCCAAAATTGCAGATCTGTCCCACGTTCAGTCATCTACTTTGAACGTTCAAGACCAAGCCTTTCGGATTCCATGGACTTTTCCTGCTGGTTCTCAGCTTCCAGCTGATCCCGAAGTCTAGGAACTTTGTGGCTATTTCCCNACAGCCAAATCGATGGTGGGGCCTTTGCCTTTAGCTCCTCACCATGATTATTTACATTATATACATCATGCAAACGGGGTCGAAACCGGGGACATGACAATAGACTCCATTGCCCAATGGTTCCCTTCTCTAATAGTCCCACCTACATCTTACATCAACGCACCTGCCCTATTCAGGAGCCTGGCCTCCTAACCATTCTTGGTAGAATATCTTACGTGAGTAAATATAGTGAGTAAGCGAGAGATCCCTCTTTGACTGTGTCGAGCCAGAGGCGCAGTCTATAGTGGTTATGTTGTTTCCCAGGAGAGAACCCTTTCCGCCAACCTCTGGGTTCAATGTCGGCGCTAACACACCCCAAACGCAGATAACCTAGTTTAATAGGCAAATGTATTCCACAAGTTTTCAAGTCTATTCAATCAATCGCAACAGTTAAATGTTCTTTCCATTCTTCTTAAACAGTTTCCATTTACTAAATGATACTTTGTTTTTCATTTTCCAACAAGATTTTGACCCTCCATACTGGATTCACTCTACCATACAACTGTATATTGTCGGATATACAATCAGGGTCGTCGGATTCCCGATTTTACATTGGCGATATAATCGTATTCTTCCAATCACATTGACTCTGCAAATCGACTGTGTGTCAACAATACTCACTGTTCATTCCAGAACCTACACAATAACACGGATTTATATTGCTAAGCATAAACACAACAAATTTTAAAGTCGATGAACTTGCATTGATAGCTTCAACAAGAAGGGATTCGACCCTTTGGGTTTCAAAATCTCTGTGGAAATATTGTTAACATAACGAATGGAACCAAAACGTTCTTCTCAAAGCATTCCCAGCAAGCCTTAAACTGTATACTAACAATTTACATACAATAACCCTATAATTCGATCAATATCACTATGTCTTAGTTATGAATAAGCATTTAATCTTTGTAATTCCTTAATTTTGATAATAATATGATTGCTTCAATTAAGCTTGAATCATTCTTTGTGCACAAAACTTAGATTTGACTATGTATTTGTATAATTCATGCAGTAACTTAATAAAAACAATTAATATCCCTATTTTCCCCAATAGTAGGTCTATAATGAACAACCCCAAGCACAGATGAATATATTCATATCATATTCAACTTACTCACATAGAAATACCTAGTTGAAAATTCATAAGCTTTTCAAATTCATTGTCTTTATTCATCTACAACCATACACAGTCTACACGGAGAACTCGCTCTCTTTTTTCTTCTCCTCTCTATTCTTCCTCTCTCTCTCCGACTCTTGCTATCAAATTCGAATCGCAATTAGGAAGAAAACCTAACTACTAACAACCCTCTCCACAAATAGAGGGATTTACTATTTTTAGAAAAACCAACTCTTACTAATCGGTAACATACTAACTAGGTGGCTTAGTCTCCTCGAAGGGAGCTTCAGATAGCCATTTATTCCTATTTTAACTCAAAAATTGACAGCATTACTAACTAACAGTGATTATCCACTCAACAAAATACATTGAAAATAAAGTCTTCAAATTCTTAGGACTGCTAGTCCTCTTTGCTTAAGCCACAACATGTGACCAGCTTGTCACATTGTTGGCTCTACCTTGATACTCTTGCATCATCAATGTAAGTTGCAAATTGTTGATGGTGCAAAAAACAGAGATAGTAAAAAGTGTAAAAGAAGCAGATATTGAAAAGTGCAAAAGACACAGATTTTGGAAAGTGTAAAAGATGCAGACATAAGAGAAGACGATGATCAAAGGGATCACAGAGGGTGATTAAAGAAGTCGCAAATCACAGATATTGAACACTACAGACTGAAAGGACGCATATCATATAAAATTAACAAAACTTCATTTCAGGTTGGTTGGACTGGGCAAGGAGAGGGAGTTGCAACTTCCTTCCAGTGGATGCTGGTAAAACCAGTGAGTCAGTGCTCACAAACAGGTTGGTGCTTGCATAATTGAATTTGTATCCCAGTCAGGGTGGCGCTTGTTTCCACAGGTCAGTGATTACACATTGGATATAATCTCTTACAGGTTGGTGCCTATAAACTACAAGTTGGTGCTTGCATACTTGTCAGGTTGTGCTTGAGTGAGTTGGTGCTCACACTTGGAGATTGGTGTCTCCAATTGTAATTAGAACTTTATATATATATATATATAACAGTTTTTAGATAATATCATAAGAACAAAAAAGGAGTCAAAGAAATGGGCAAAGGTTTACATTGATAGATAACAGGGTCAGCTAAAGGAAGTAGAGAATAAATTGAAGGAAATTTATAGTCTTAATAGCTCTGGAAAATTCACAGAGGAGAAGTTGAGGACTGTAAGAGAATATGAATTAAAACGAGGAGATTAACTGACAAAAGAAGAACAACTTTGGAGGTTGAAAAGAAGGGCCATTTGGCTCGAAGAAGGAGATAACAACGCCAAATTTTTTCACATGTATGTCTCACACAGAAAAAATGTAAACACAATTTCGGCAATTAAGGATGAAAATGGAAACATGGTAAACTTGTTTAAGGAAAAGGCAAAGGCTGAGAAGAAGTATTTTAAAAATATCTTCATAGAACCAGAAGGAATCCCTATACAAAATATTTTAAGGGTCTTAAGATTGTTTCCAAACATGGTAAGTGAAGAGATGAACAAGAACATGGAAGAAGAGGTAACGGAGGAATAATTGGAAAAGATAGTTCATTCCTTTCAAAAAGGTAAGAGCCCAGGCCCTAATGGATTCACCATAGAATTTAAAAACATGACCTATTGAAGGTAGTAAGAGAATCGCAAAGAGCGGAAAAGGTGTTCGCAACACTTAATTCAACATTTTTAGCCCTAATCCCTAAGAAACAAAAATCTTCCTCCTTTGAGGACTTGAGATCAATTTCGTGTTGTATGCAACACTTAATTCAACCTTTTTAGCCCTAATCTCTAATAATAAAAAAATCTTCCTCCTTTGAGTACTTCAGATCAATTTCGTGTTGTAATGTAGTATACAAAATTACTGCAAAAATTATAGCGCAGCGTCTGAAGCCAATTCTTAACAAGATACTCTCTAAAGAACGGTGTGGGTTCCTTTTCAACCGACAGATCCATGATGTGATTTCACTGGCTCGAGAGGCAATCCACTCTATTAATAAGAACAAAACCAAAGCTTTCATTCTGAAACTAGACATATCCAAAGCCTATGACAAAGTGAGTTGGACCTTCTTGAGATTGCTTTTGTTACAGATTGGAAATACTGCTGATATAGTGAACTGGATAATGGGTTGTGTTCAGACGGCTTCCTTTGCAGTACTAATCAATGGATCTCCATCTAGCTTTTTCAGACCTTCCAAAGGATTAAGACAGGGGTGTCCGCTCCCCCCTTTCTTTTTCTTCTAATAGCAGATGCTCTAAGCAAATTAATTCAACATGCCAAGAGCTCAAGATCTTACAAAGTTATAAAGGTCTCGGATTCTGAAGAGTTGCATCATATCTTGTTTGTGGATGATGTGGTAATGATGGGGGAAGGTACCTTAAAGAATTTTAGAGAGAGTGAACGGATCCTAGTTCTATTCAAGAAGGCCACAGGGATGCACATAAATGTGGAAAAATCCATTCTCTTAGAAAATTTGATTCCAAAAACAGTGAAAAACAAGTTAGTAATAGAGATCCCCCTATATTTTGAAGCCGCTAACAAAAGGTTTTAAATATTTAGGGTTCCTTCTTAAACCAAATGCATATTCTTTCAAGGACTAGCATTGGTTGTATAAAAAAATAGGACGTATAGGATGTTGGGCAAACAGGTGTTTGTCAAGAGGATGAAGATTGGTCCTCCTCAAAGTGGTTATACAAAGTATCATTGTTTACCAAGATTCAATAGCCTGTATTCCCAAAGGAATTCTACACAAGATTCGCAAAAAGTTCTTCTCTTTTTTGTGGACTACAAGCAAGGGCCATAGAACAAGAGTTTTAAATGACTAATTGAAAACACATTTTTATAGAATGTTATTTCAAATTTGACATGTAATTTTTATTTATGCTTTAGATTCTTTTTTGCTTCAAAATAAAATTCACATTTAAAGTATAATAAAAATTTGGCTTTGTTCACAAAATCAACCTTAGAACAAGAGTTTAAAATGACTAATTGAAAACACAATTTTAAAGAATGTTATTTCAAATTTGACATGCAATTTGTATTTCTGCTTTAGATTTTTTTGCTTCAAATTAAAATTCACATTTAAAGTATAATTAAATTATCTCTTGCAACATAAGCATTAAATTCAAGTTACACCAGCAATCCATTTTGCACTTCTAAATCTAAAATTTATGATTATTTACTTTAAATACTCTTATGTTAATTCACATTTAGAAGGCTAATTTGAACAACTTATTTATTTTAATCATTTTAATTGTACATCTAAGGGTTTTGAGCAATCTTACCTTTTTCAAGATACCATTTCCCAACTCCCCAGTGGGAGTTGAAACTCTCATAGCCAAATTTGTCATTTTACCTTGCACTTTTAAAGCACAATGAATCCTAAATCTAAGCTTGGCATTCTAAATTTATTGATTTATCTAGGTTTGCATCTATTATGGCATTAACCCAATGGGTAAAACAATTCAACCAAAAAGAGTTCTATTTAAAATATCTATCTTCATTTGACCATTTCAGCTCTTTTACAAATCTGGAATTTATGTGCAATATTTTAATGAGCAAGTCTATATTTTCCTAAATTACCCTAAAGCACTAGAAATTTATTTAAATTCAAACAGTTTCAAACACATTTCACAGGAATTTATGTGCAATATTTTCATGAGCAAGTTTATACTTTCCTAAATTTTCCATAAAGCACTAGGAACTTATTTAAATTCCAACAATTTCAGGCACATTTCACAGCATTCATAGCTGATCTTTCCAATATAGGTAACCCCCTTTGAAGCACATTTCACATCATTCATAGTTGATCTCACAGCATTCATAGCTGATCTTTGCAATATAGGTAACCCCCTTTGAAGAACATTTCACATCATTCATAGTTGATCTCACAGCATTCATAGCTGATCTTTGCAATATAGGTAACCCCCTTAGAAGCACATTTCACATCATTCATAGTTGATCTTCGCAATCTAGGTAACCCCCTTGATTTTTAATCATTAGTACTTATTTTCTATGTGAATCTTCCTTGTGATTGGACCGTCATTCATTGTTGATCTTTGATCTTTGCAACCTTGATTTTTAGTCATTAGTACTTAGTTGCCTAAGTGAATCTTCCTTGTGATTGGACCGTCATTCATAGTTGATCTTTGATCTTTGCAATCTAGGTAACCCCCTTTGATTTTTAATCATTAGTACTCAGTTGTCTAAGTGAATCCTCCTTGTGATTGGATCTTGATTCTTCACCCAAGTCAGTATAGTGAAAAGTTGTCAGAATTGCTTTTAACTAAGCCCGAGTGAAGACCTTGCATTTCAGAGGGGCTGGTTTGTGTGACAACAAGTATCAAATGGTTAAATGATATTTGGAGGGGAAATTCTATTTAAAAAAGTCTTTAAAAAGGTAGTATTCCTGCCTTAAAAAGAGTTTCAATGTTTTTCCTCTGATTATTGCTGGTGGATTTGGCTTGCTCACAATGAAATTCTTTTTTAAGATAGAATTTCTTCTTCCCAATTAGTGTGTGACACAGACTCTGTATCCTTGCTCACAAATTGGGTGCCTGGGCATATTTTGATAGGCCTATCAGGAGGATTCACTTGTCAAAATATGCCTATCAGGAGGATCCACTTGTCCATGGGGCAAGTGGGATTAATTTTTTTTGGAAAGAATCTCATTTTTTAAATTCAAATCAACTTTGGGTGAGGTACAAATAATTATGCTGAACTTATGGCTTTAAGTTGATTTTATTGCTTGCCACTGAAAAAAGTGATAATAATATTAAAATCTTTGGTGATTCTATGATTGAGCAACTTTGGGTGAGGTGTAAAAGATTATACTAAACTTAGGGCTTTAAGTTGATTTTATTGCTTACTTATTTCAGTGGCATTATTAAAATCTTTGGTGATTCTACGATTATGGTTAACTAGCTGCTTGGTATTAGTGCTTTGGTAAATTTTCTTTTTAACCACATCTTTAAAAGGATTCAAAATTATAACGCTATGTCTAATCATGTTTCTTTTCCTTGTATTTATAAAGAGGAATGACGTTGCATATGGATTGTCAAAGGTTGGCTTGCAATTGGACCGTCATATTTGGCACATACAGAAGGTGCTGGAGGCTCAATCCTCTTAAGATAAACACAACTCTTTTCAATGATACATTTGCAGGCCTGTTATTAGCTTTTTTGTAGGCCTGTTATTAGCTTTTTATTTTTATTATTTTCTGAA
>LPNX010672125.1:107024-126830 GCA_001517045.1 Pseudotsuga menziesii | reverse complement strand
GATGACTGTATTTGTAGTGCGCATATTTGTATTGAATGCACCGGTAAATATTACCATTAAAATGAAAAAAAAACAACTTTTCGACAGACATCACTGCACTGGTGTTCATGAGACTATGTAATTCATGTTATATGGGAAACGAAGATGTGAATGCTCTAAGGAGAGGCATCAGTAGGAATCTTGGGTTAACCAATATAACATCTGAAGAGAGTGGGAGGCCGAGGAGAGGGAGAGAAATATATACCCTCATCTTCTTACTGCACAGATGTGACACCTCTTGAGAGTTGTCGACATCTTCAAGTTCTACGAGGAGGCTTCCTCCCTCAAGGGGAACACTACATTCCTCACCTAGTTGATCACGCGTTGGGATCATCATAGGCAGGTGTTCTGAGTTGGTCTTGATCATTGTTTTTGACCCATCGAGAAGGACATATATTTTATCACAGGGCTCTCTAGGAGAGGTGAGGACTTTCCTTGGTTACTTGAGGTCCCAGTTGGAGCTATAACATCGACTCAGCTAGTATATGTTCAAAGATATGTTGATCTCAACTTCCTCGAGCCTGCTAAATTTTAGGTCAACAGTGTTTTGGCTGCCAACAAATCCCCCTTAGATTTTGTAAATCCTCAAGGGGCCCCATGTAAATTATGTATATAAGTGTTTTTTTTAGTTTTTCTTGTTTCATTTCAAGAATTCAATTAAAGATCCTTTTCTATTAGACTTTGCTACGTTTAGACTTTTGACTTCATTGATGTTTTATGTATATAAGTGTTTTTTTTAGTTTTTCTTGTTTCATTTCAAGAATTCAATTAAAGATCCTTTTCTATTAGACTTTGCTACGTTTAGACCTTTGACTTCATTGATGTTCAAGGATGCTTGCATGATTAATGATGATCTTATCTAAATTAATTTCATGCCTCGATCTAAAAAAACTTGAAATAATGTAAGGATTTGATTTATTTTATCTAAGTCTTTAAATGACGTATATATCAAGAGGGCAAGTTTATAATTTTCAATTTGAATGTCATCAATTACGATTTAAGCGTTCACTCTTACCTTCTTCCTAGAATTGTGACGCTCATTTAAATCTTGCACATAAGACAAAAAAATATTACAATGAGTATTTATAATAATATATTAATTATAGATGGTCATAAATTATTATAACGAGGATATATAATAATACATTTATTATAGATGGTCATTTAAATACGTAAAAAGTTAAAATTATTAACATTATATTCTAATTAATTTTGAAGAATATTTATCATTTTTATGGACGAAGTTTTATTTTAGCTTATTGAGCATTAACAAAAGCTCTTTAATATGATGTGCATAGAAATAACTAAAGCTTTGTTTATTATAATTAGGCTTAAATTTCCTTATTTCATTGATGGGTATATATGGTAAATGAGGCAGAGTTAATAAATGACTTCATAAAATGTATAAATAACTTTTCCTTTGTATACCTTTATGGCTATTTTAAATGGGAAGGAATGTAATTGATTATTTCTCTTTCACTCTATTATTTGATTGAAAAATGAGTAACCTGAGAATTAAGAGTTTAGACTTTTATTATTATTTGAAAATTTAAAACTTAGTCATAGATATCATTTAGGAGTTTAGACTATAGAGGTAATGATACAAGATATCATTTTGAAAATTCTACGTAGCCACTAGTTGCCACCTATCCATGTAGAAACAATTCAAATACCAGCTCCATGGGTTTCGAAATGTTACGATTTGGTTAAAAGAAATGACATCATGAGATTGCAGGGCCTTTTCTTATTGACAGGTGGTCAGCAGAGAAGGGCATACGTTTACGTTAAATTCTTATTTGTTTGGAATGACTACTTTGTTGTATTTAATGGTCTGGAATGATTGGAATGACTGCGGAATGATTGGAATGATTGCAGATATGATGTATAAAACTACATACAAAATCGGATAAGGTTATCATCTGTTATATTGATGTGGTCAACATGTTATTGTTTATTTAATTTTCTTGAAATAAAATGAGTCAACTATAATGGTTGAATTGACATATTTGTTATAAAAGAAAACTACTTTTTTTGTTCGTATTTTCGATAGATCTTTTGTGTTTTTACTCAAATTTCAGGCGGGAGAGCTCGTTGGATGCGGAATTTAATTACGCATCTAAAGAGTACCCACACTACATACTTTTGATGGACCCTGCTACACTACATACTTTTGATGTCATCGTCACATTTTTTTAGGTATTTCTTATTTTTGGGGTAGCGGGGTCCATCAAAAGTATGTAGTGTGGGTACTCGTTGGATGTGGAATTAAATTCTGCATCCAATGAGCTATCCTGCTCGAAATTTGAGTAAAAAAACAGGGAGACATGTCAAAAATACGAACAAAAAGGTAGTTTTTTTCATTCTTCCTCCAAAATTAATAACTATTGTTTTATCATTTTCTTTAGGAGGCCCATTTTAGACCTCAAATTTCCTTTAATGTAACGAAATTTTCTAATTATTATTGCGTACTATATGTTTGACAAATGCTAGGACATTTGATGGCGATGTGTCGCCTCCTCTGGCTCGATATGAGGAGGACATAGATCAGTATGCAGCTCATCCCGAGGAACCCCATTTAGCGAGACCTGGCCTTTGATGCAGGCTAGATGAGAGGTTCTGACATGACATTGTAGAGAGGTTGTCTATAATGTTGCAGGATCGAGGGTTCATCCTGTACAAGTGAGGTACATTATCAGGGACCCTCATCATGCAAAGTTGTGGAGCATGCTTCCTCGTGATATGAGGATCTTGGTGCAACACATTTTTGGTGTTTACGATATTTTAGATGGTATTGATCGTAGTAGTTCATTGTTAGACGAGGGGGGGTTCCTCCGCCGGCTAGTCCACCTCCTTCTCCACCAGCTGCTTCAGCTAGTAGCGTAGCCTCCACAGCCACTACAGGTTCTCCTTATCCTCCTAACCCTCCACCTTTGGCATCTCATCCACCTCCTCCTCCTCCACCTTCGACGTCTCATCCACCTCCTCCTCCACCACGTCCTCCTCCTCCACCTCCTTAATCATCTAGTCCTCTAATCCTACTCGACCTTCCTCCTGATCCTACATCATCATCTCCTCTACTCTTTCTCAACCAACCCATTGATCTTACTCATAAACCCGACTATTCACTAGTTCCTAGCTCATTTGTTTCTATTTTAGATATGCTTAGAGAGGGTCGTACACTTCGTCTTGATGGACCTATCCCTTCTGCTCTCATATCCCTTTTTCTTTCTGGTATAAGTATTGATGCCTCTAGCTCTGCTAGCAAATGTGGTGATATTGCCTCTCGCTCTATTGATGGAGGTGATGATGCATCTAGCTATGGTTGGAGAGATACTAGTGATGCCTTTGCTGGTGGCAGTGCATAAGATATCTCGTAGTGCAGTTATTGCACTGGAGATATATTATATTTGACATATTGTATCATGACTTTTATGTTATATATGTTTATATTTATATATATACCGCATTTTCCATGTTTATGTTAATGTCAATGTTTATTTGTTTATGTGGTGAAAATGATGATCATAGAACATTAATTATGTTTACGTGTATTATTAGTTATGTGTGTTAGATGATGTTTAAATATGTTAGTTGTATATGTTACTTGAATATGTGACATATGATAGTACGTTCATGCTTATTTTCGGTTTTATATTAATGATGGTATGATGGTGTTTATTTTTATGTTTGTTATATGCAACAATGATAATAATGGTATGTTTAGGTTTATGTCATGAAAATAATGATGATGCATGCATGTTTTTGTCAAAACTTATGGTTATGTTTATGTTAGTATGATGATGTTTATGATGTCATGATCACGATGTTTATGTTAGTTAGGTGTTGAAAATGATGATGATTGTATGCCTATGTACTAAAAGAACATTAAATACTATTCAAAATCATGTGGGTCTTTAAATCACTAAGTATTAATTTAATCCACCCAAACATCACAATTTGCATTGTAAATTATGGATGAATTTGTGGCAACTCCATGATTTATGATTCTTGTATAATTTGTCATAGTATCATGTTTATAATTTTTTTTATGGTTTGTCATAGTGTTTGTCATAGTGTTATATGAACACCAAATATATATATAATTTGGTGTTCATATTGTTCTGATATAATTTCTATGGGTATTATAATTGTGCCGAGAGGCGCTCTACAGCCGAGTATGGGGGAGATCTTGTAAAGTTACGTAACGTTATGTAACGTTATGTCGGCTATAAATAATATTGCTGATTATGAGGGAGATGTTGTAAGGTTATGTAATGTTATGTCGGCTATAAATAATATTACCGATTATGAGGGAGATGTTGAAGATGTTGTAAAGTTATATAAAGTTATGTAACATTATGTCGGTTATAAAAGTAAAAAGTAATAAAAATAGCAAAAAAATAGCAAGGGATTGGGGACCCGTATCAATGCACCACAGGGACATTGCCGCCTACATTTCTCTCTTCCTTCGATAATGCATTTATCTATAGTGACACATCTTTTTTTAGATTAATTGCAGTGGCCTCTTCTCCATCTCTGCATTCATTTTACACATTAAATTCCCTTCTTTCATTACACAGGCCCACATCTCAAAAAAGTTGTCTCTGCAAATGACCCACAAGAAGTCCGAGTGGCCTTACAATTTACAAATAACACCAAAAACTTTGACCGGTACTCAAGTATAATGTAAAATCACAGCCATTATTGCCCAAAGGAATGAAATGACCGATGTTTCAATATTGATAGTTCTTACCAACAATGGATCTGGTCGGTGAATGTTAACACTGAAATCTTATTCTTTTATATTGAATTTAACTGAAATGTAATCGTTGTGGGTTCTAGATCCATAAAAATATTGGTTTATGATTATCTAAGATCCACATGCTAAACCCAATTTTACTTTTCAAAAAATCAATCAATAATAAAATGAATTCCAACAAACTTACTCTCTGAAAAGAAACCTATTATTCGTTGTATGCGTCTTAGCCATGTAACGCGTTGGCCGTTGCAATCTTTTACAGACTTCATCACATGGGAATGTTCAACAAGTTAGATAACATTGTGTAACTGTTAATGATTATATTTGGTTACATTATGCATTTTGATTGTTGAATATGGAAGGAATAAGAATAAGTATACCTGATCTTTATTTTATTAAATTTACATATGCTAAACTAGGAAGCCTGACACTTTAATTCACAAGTCCGATAACAATATTATCTTGTCTGTAGTTGAACCTGGCTATGGTTTAACCCACATTTCTTCAATGGAATTCTTAAATGAACTTTCTACTCCAACCGAAAAAAACTACCTAAAAATTTGAGTAATTTATTTGAAAGAGTTAAAATCTTTTAAATAGAAAATAGTTAAAATTTTATAATAATATATATGATAATATATATATATATATATATATATATATATAAGTTAATAATTTTTGTATTTGTTTGTTTAGAAAACTAAGAATAATTGATGTAATAAAAAATGTTGAATTTTCAATATATGTTTCGATGGTAGTAATTATAAAAACATTATTCATATATATAATATAATTTAAAATAAAATTTTGTTAATAAATTAGTTTAAATTAAAAATATATATATTTATTTGAAAAAACAATTTATATTTAAAAAATGAGGAAAAGATTATGAGAATGAATATGGTAAACCTAATTCACCTATTAAAACCATGTGCAAGGCCTTCTAAATAATCCATAGTTTTATTGTACATGGTTGAGGAGGAAGTTGCAAATGGTTTTAAGGCCATGTGCAAGGCCTCCTAAACAACCCATGGTTTTAGAAGGGCCTTGCACATGGTTTTAATACCATGTATGGGGAGAAGTTGTAATGTTCTTTCCTAACAAAATTTAAAATAATATAAAATATTATATGTCAGCCATAAATAATATTAAATATTAATATTATATGTAAACCTTAAATAAAAAGATCTGTCTTTTGGTCGATCACATTAAAGATGATAGTTGAGTGCAATACTTAAGAAGAGGTTTGCACCTCGAGATTTGATCCTTCTCAATGCTTGATAGAACCTAGGATTTGGATCTATACTAGTTTATTGTAATTTTATTAATAATAATGTAGTAATATTTTTCATCATATTATACTTATATAATAATATTTAATTTGTTGCAACTATATGTTGAGTATTATGAAATAATATATAATAATTTTTAAGAAGGAAATTAACTCTTCATCGTATAATATTATGTATAATTAAATTATATATTCAAATGATAAACATAAATGAATCTTGTTTAATTTATAAGTCTAATTTCAAACATCATAACAAAACGTCAAATATTACCATGTAATATTATTATAATATATGAATATGAACATCACAAAAAAATGTAAATATGAGCATTAATATGACCTATCAATGTATCATTCAAATTTTTTTTTTTTGGACAATAAATCACTTTAAAACGACAAATATCAAAGCTTTAATCGAAGAATGACAAATATTTAATTAAAAGAACAAAATTTTCTCTCAATTGTAAACCCAAAAGTTGCATTCTCCAAACTTATTATTATTAATCATGATGATCTTCATTATATAATATAGCATTAGTCCACATTCAAGAAACAATTTTTACACCCTCTAAAAATCAGGTTTAAATCTAGCTATTGTTCAAAGAATTGCAATTAATTATTGATGTAACGTTAATTTGTTAATGTTATTATTTTCAAAGGATTGTTTTATTAGTTTGCTAATATTATTATACATTATTTTTAGTTAAATAAATTATTAGATAAAAATAGGATTATGTTATTATAAATTTGCATTAATTAATAAATTCTATATCAATTATTCTATATTGATCCATATATGAAATATTTTTAGTGAAATATACAACCATGGATTTATTTTACAAAAACTAAGTACCTATTTACAAACCATAAAATAAGGTGAATAAATACTAACCATACATCTTTGTTAATCATTTTATATAAATCCTTCTTGTCTCAACCAATCCTAAGATGGAGTTTAACCTCCTAGAAATATAGAGATGCAAAAATTCAATTGAACTTAATTAATATAACACATTTAATTCTTTTATTACAAAGGGAAATAAGATTCTCTCTTAAATCCATTTTTTTTTCTAAAGAAGATTCCATACCTACAACTTCACTCTTATATGTGTTTTTTTCTCTCTTATTTCCATTCCAAAAAATTTCCAAACATTATAACAAAAGTTTCATAAATTAATGCAATTATAATTCTTAGCATTATAAATTATAACAAAAACATCATGAAATACAAACATTCAAATATTGACGAAGAAATTAGAGGGCACCTTAAATTTTCTTGTTATTAAGGCCATAAATTAAGTCATTGTGCAACACCTTAACTTTTCTTGTAAATTTCATTGTTATCAAGGCCATAAATTAAGTCATTGTTATCAAGGCCATAAATTAAGTCATTGTTATTGAGGCCATAAATTAATTAAACTTAATTGAATCATATAATAAAAAAACATTACATTAATCTAATAGAAATGTCTTAAATTAGTGCCATTATAATTCTTAACTTTATTTGTAACAAAAACATCATAAAATACAAGCATTATTGCAATATTAATATAAAAATTAGAGAAGTCAAGAAGAATACATTAGCCTTTACGTTCCCAAAAATAAAATTGAATAATGTAAGTTGTTTCCATGGTGTATTTATATGCATACACAAGACATAATATGTGTAATTTGGACAATTTCATATAATCATTCCATACAATCATAAATTACTTTAAAGACAAACTATATTTCACATAATATTGGTTATTAACCAACTAAAATTGTTTAAACAATGCATCCAATAATCAACTTTCTATTTCCACCATCATAACATGAAAAACAAACAATATAAATAGGCAATCAAAGATAACAGTAAAAAAATGATATCTCAATATGTAAATGATGAAATAAAACATGTACATATCACTCTCTATTGCCATCACCCTAATTATCTTTCTTGGTTGGCATGCTAACACTATTGTTCTCAAAAACATGTTTAGATCTAGGGTCGTATCTTAATACGAGCAACCAATATCTATCCAACACATATGAGTAAAATAACACTTGGTTGCAACAGTTTTGGGAAAACCTAAGGCTCCTTACTTTCATCCCACATATTTCTAGAGTTGATACATATCAACCCACTATCACAATATTCCTTTACATTATTCTTGTTGAATGTGTCCCACAACTTGCATCTAAAAATAACACATTGAAAATATGAGAAGTCCACTTGAATGATCTCTTGTATGTTTTTGACATAACACAACATCCCTCCTATTAGGCTTTGATCACAGTGGTTAACACAAATAGATTGGTCAAACTTGACTCTCACTCCACAGTCTTGTGTGACATTCCCATCATCAACATCCTCGGCGTAAAAATGATGTCCATAATCTGACATAGATGGGAATGGATGCACTTGTAAGAAAAGTTAACAAATGATGTTGTCATATGTCTAATAACCCAAGCATTAATATATTAAATATAGTTGTTACAGATCATAGTTGCATTATAAAGTTAGAAATGTACATAAATATTTTATTATCGAGTTGTTGCACATGATCCCAATGTTTAGTGCATCCTCCTCTTCAGGAGGGTAACTACCTGATGCACCATATTTCTCTTTGACTTGGTCTGCAACCCAACTATTGGGACATATAATTAGCATATTTTCTTTTAAATGATATAGAAAATGCATGCTTCTACTGTGAAATCACTTCGATTCTTTTTTGTCAATGTCCCATTTGGTATTCTTTTCTTTTCATACAATGCGACCCATGATTGTGTTTCCTCTGAGTTGTAAAGAACATGAATTTATTGTTTGCATCAATTTCTAAATTTACTGTCATATTCGTAGAAACGAAACCACATTCAATACATATGGGATGGAATATATATTTTGAAGTTTGTTGTGAATATTTACTATGTGGAAATGTGAAGATCGAAATATAAGTGACTTACTCCTTATAATGCAACTTTTTCCTTTTGTTTTCGGTAACTCCCCTTCCCTTTTGTCCTCATCATGTTCATCATCCCAAATCACTAGACTTGGTGTGTAGTCAATTTGCTTCATGTACTCATTGGCATAATATAATGACTCATAAACTATGTACCCCTCTGCCATAGACCCTTCAGGTTTCTCCCTCTGTCAAACAAATCCCTTCATTTTTTTCATGTACCTCTCCAAGAAGAACATCTAGTGACATGAGATCACCCTAACTAATTCAAATTCATCGACTAGGTGAATTAGAAGATGAATTTGCAAGTCCACAAAACTTGATGGCAGTTCCTTCTCAGACATACAAACAATCTCTATTATTTCTTAATGTCACCGGGGAATTCTAGCAATGTAAGTATCCTTTGATGTGATCCACCATACAAATGCAGATAGTTTAGATATGGAATGCCGTAGGTCATTGGTAAAGTCATGGTTCACATACCCATGCACAAACAATGGATAATGACACTACAAAGTAAAAAGAAACAATTAATTGCATTTTAACTTTTGCGGTAAAAGATATAAAAGAATAATAGAAAACATTTTTTGACATTATACACACCCTTAGAAGGTTGAGATGATCATGTGATTTCAAACCTGACAACTTTTTGTCTATATTGAAGCAACACCATAGAGAAGTCCCATAAAAAGAAGGCACCTTCACACCCAATATAACTTCCTTTTCCAAATTAAGATTTTTTTTCTTCAAAATCCATGGGACATCGCCTTTTTTAAAATGAAAAAGAGTGGCCATCCTCTCCTCTATTTTCTTGTCTTGGCCAATGCTTCTTTTTAGTATTTGAATAAATCGGATCTCTAGTGGAAGATTTAACTTGTCCTTCTTTTTTGATGATATGTGAGTCCACAAAGAACTTGTAACATTTTTAAATATGTGTATGGGATCTAGTAAGTGGGAAATTTTAAGATGCTACCAATATGGGAGTTCATAAAATATCGATTTATTTTTCATCCCTTTGGGAATTTTTCTCATCATATGTGTCGAAGAATTCATGATCAATGAACATAGGTTCTCCATTTGAATCGAAAATCTCTACAATTTCCTTCTCCTTCACTCTATCATATTCCCTAAGGTAGTGATCTAGTGTTATTATTTCAGGAATTTGGGTTCTCTTTGGTTTACCATTGAAAGTAGATGTTACTCTTCTATAAGGGTGGTTTTCTGGGAGGAATACCCTAGAGAAGTTGTACATTGGATTTCGTAGGTATTTGGACCTAGAATTGATATAATGTCGATAATATTTACATCCATGATAGCATTTTGTTACAAGACCTTCAATATTATGGTATACAAAGCACACAATCAATGTTCAGGAGCAAGGTAGTCACACCAAATTAAATAGTCGAGGATAAATTTAGAAGCTCTAATTTATTCATGAAGAAGATCAACAACTCTAGTGCCTGAATTGATCAAGGATTTGAATGATTATGATTCAGTATGTATTTGATGAAGAAAATTATAGACTGCATCTAAAATTTTGAAGTTAGTTTTGATCCAAAGATTGAAGCATCTCTAAAATAGAGTGGACCTAAAAGTCTAAATTGATTTGAGGACGTGAAGCATGAAACTCTTAGTTTTTAGTAGCTCCAATCTCACTCAGTATAACAAATTCATAAGAAAAAGGAAACATGCATTGCTATCCTTGTCCAATCTCAATCCTGAATAGTCTATGTTTGATTGATAGGATTTTATGCACTCGGTGATGTCCAATTTCTAAATTGATGCAACATGTGTCTATCGGATGGACCAGTTCATAAACCTGGTGTATACATTTATATTCCATTTTCAAACACATTCACTGAATGTGACTTCAAATTCGTTATATTGAGATTCTCATTTTTCAAAGCTTTGGAAACACCACATTTATTCACTTGACCATCTGTCACCCATATATGCTCAACCAAATTAATGTACTCATAATGAATTCAATATTCTTCAAGTCTTCGTCTCTCGATTTTCTCATGTTAGGGTACACCTAAGGACAAATTTAATTTCTTACAGGGTGTAATTTCAAGCTCAAATTTTGTCGATTTTGTTCTTATCTTTTGCAAGAATTATATCTTTTGATTGCTTCATATTTCATTGAGTATTAAACATGTCCTCCAATGATACTATGTGATAATTTCCAACACATTTAACAACATATTTTGGGAAATATCCATTTTGGAGGACGTTGCCCAAATTTTACAAGCGAACATTATCATAGTGAGTGATTTTTCCCACAAATGGCCAATTTTTGGTATGGCTTGATAGATATTTCATGATTCTTGAGGAGACTTGTTCTTTGTGTATCATGTATCTTTATATTCTATTTAACATGTTTGATTTTTAGTCTTCAACACAATTTTGATCGACATGGCTTTTGACATTGTTAGAGAGTTTGTGGATATCATAAAAGATGAGAATGTGAATCTTTCACCCCTGGTTTTAGAGATCAATGAGTATTTGGAGTGTTCTGTTAAAATGTGGAATGAGTTTCAATATATTTTGGATAAGATCACCACCATTCCTACTCCTCTAATGAATTTGAAGAAACTTGTGGAACATTTGAAGGTTATTATGGAGAACGAAAACAAATCAAGGGGTTCTGATACTGGTGTACAATATGATTGAGCTTAGACGGATCAACCTACTTTAAATTACTAGTTTTTTTGTAATATCATTCTATCATATTGATAATATTATAATTTACACTTTCGTTGTATTATATCCAACATTTTGTAGTACTTTTTAAATAATGAAATGACTCATTCTCTTGCAAGTTATTTGTGTATGTCCTTATGAGTTTTGTTAGTAAATACATTGATTTTAGCACTCAAGAACGAATCTATAGGGTTTTGCACTCCAGATCCTTATTGGGTTTTCATCAGTTAGCTATGTCTTTCATTTATTTTCAGCATGAACAAGAAGTTATGTTAAAAAAGTTCCCAACATATACCTATCCTAGCACAGATTCTATTATCATAAAGATTCAAGACATTTTAATATCTTTTTCAAGAACATGGATGATGGGAGTTAGTTATGCAATGTTCATTAAGCCAAATTACCAAAATGTTTACTCAAGCATAATCTTATTACTTTAATTAACACATATAATGCTTCAAATATCTATAACGTATAGGTTATTATGGTTAGATATTATGAATTCAAAATCGATAGTTTTATTATGCAATCTCTTTATAACTAATACTACATGTTATACTCTTGGGTACCAATTAATTTCATTTAACCATGCTCACTAATCATAGATATGTTATCCACCTTAACCCATCAATGCCTAAAATTCATGCATATGTCACTAAGTTCAACCCTAATGAGCTACAAGTTACAACCCATATGATTCATCCAAGACATGGATTCAACATCAAGATAGAAAATTAGGTTGGCCATGGCCTTTTATTCATCCAACAGATCAAGGTCATCTATAAAGGAGACTATATCTTTTGTATGAACAGTGCCTATGTCAAAAAATTGTCCAAACTCTTCCAACAAATCTAAATCAGGGTACATTGATTCAAGCCCATTTTGTTCATTGATAACAGGAATGAGGAAATACACAAGAGGATTGTATTCATTATCTGTATTAATTTGTTTGATGAGATCAAGTGTTTCATCCAATAAAAGGTTGGATTGATCCAATTTTGGCAAACACTCATTATTAGAACCTTGAAAGGTATTATCCTCTAAACAAATTGATAAGAAATCAGAGGAGATGTTGCACAATGTATTGTGCTCCATCAAATGAGAACAAATTTTATCTTTAGAATCAACATCATCAATCAATGAATAAGCTTTGGACACTATCGAGGCCAAAGTAAGAGAAGAAACTGGAATCCAACACTCATCATATCCTTCGTCGGACTATTCTTGATATATACAAGATAAAGAAAAATAAGATAATTTCATGTGGATTTCTAATATAATGGGTTTAATCTAGGAAATTATAGAAGACCTTGTCATAACTAAATGGGATTCAATCCAATGTCTATCGTATATTTGTTTATTATCTTCCCTTGGAGGATTCCTTTAAGAAGTATATGAAGTACATAAACCCGAGAAGTTATAAGTAGGAGCAGAGGAACTGTTACTTTTCATAGTTTCCTTGTCATAAGATTAAGCAGCTTCTTCAACAATGTTGTAAGTACCTAACCACAGTCTAACTCCTTTTGAAGAATCTCTTATCTTAGCATCCCACTTACCCCATCTCCTCTTCCTCACTCCTTTGTATTTGGAGGTATTATCTGCAAAAGACCTTAGTAATGAGATAGATTTGGAGACTCCTTGATTTTACTCTCTCAAAATATTTGAACACTATTCTTTCTTCATGGAGACCTTCTTCCCTTTGGTCTTCTTCCTAGGAGGGGCATAAAAATCTTAACGTACATCTTTACACTCTTCTTTGAATTGACTTAAGGTTTTATGCTAATAGTAGTTTTATGCATATTGATATTAGGCCTTTATTACTATTAGTAGGTATTAATGCTCACACATGTTTTCGAGAGTATTTGGTGTTTTAAAGTGGTGTTGTTAGATAGTTTTGATTGCTTTTAGTATTTCACATTTTCATTATCATGAATTGTTTCAAGTTTTGTAATTAATTGTGTATTCGATATAATAAAGGAATTGCACTCTATAATTAAACAAAGATAGAGTATTCTCTATAAGTGTGTGATGTGACCATTTCAAAGGAATCACACCATATGCAAGAGACTAGTTACCCGTAGACACAACTTAATAAAAATGACATTCTAACTTATTATCAAATTGTATTTTTCTCAGAGATTATAGTATTCTTCCATGACATTGTAAATTCTATTTTCATGTCTAAGAATGTTTACATTTGATTAACATTTGTGAGCATTATAAAGAGAATTTGTATCGGAATTGACATAGTTTTCTCGAACATCATATAAGTAAAAAATTGTTGGGTAGTGTTAGAAATTTCATCTCTGCCTGTTTTTTTGCCAAAAGATCCATAAAATAAACATAATTTTCATGTGGGAATATTTTCCAAGAATTAAGAACATGATTAATGAATGATGAGTCTCTAACTCCACAACATGCTTAATTCATGGATTCCCAAGTTCCCTTAGTGAAAGGAGTTCCATGAGCTTTGTGCAAAGTTATGTAATTCTATTTTGCACCAATACGGGGAGTAAATTAAGCCTCAGAAGTCTTGATTGGAGGGTGGAATAAGGCCTCTTGTATCCATGTAATATGGATTCAGTTACAAGATGATGGAAACATGTGTTTCCATTGATGTCAACATGAAGAAATTGATGGAACTGTTAGCAATATGAGCAAAAAGAAATAAGTATTGGCAATATGAACAAGAGGTGGATGAGTAGTAGATTTGAGAGTGCAAGCTTGACATTGGAACAAGTCTAAAAGTTTCCATGAGAAAAAGGGGAAGAATATTGATCACCTGAGGAAAAAGTAGGGTTGGAGAAAAGTGTCATGATAATCAACTCTAAGACAAACAACAAATGAAGGAACTATCAAGCTCTACGTTGGGATATTAAGTGGTCTTAAAATAATTCAAACAACAAATGGAGATTCAATGTTATGATGTACAATGGTTATGGATAATATGCACATCTAGTATACACATTCGAGACCATGATTGAGAGCATGCACAATCGAGAGCATGATTGAGATATTTTTTATACCTTGAGCCAAATTGATGGCACTATGTAAAGGAAACACATACAAGTGTGGTCATTGAAATATATTGATTAAAGGTTGGACTTAGAACTTTAACAGAAGAAAAATCAAACAATTCAGTTGAAAATGTGAAAGAGGAAATGTGTGTGTGTGTGTGTTCAAATGACTTAAAATGAAGTGTCGGTCTTGGTTTGAAAAAATAAATCATGTTATATATTTGTGTGAGGGTGCAAAATCAACAATAAAAGGAAGTTGATTCTACGAAGAGTGAATATGATTTGTTAGGATTTGAGATGGTATTAATGTGTTTCTGTGTTGATTTGGGTTAGTTTCCGATGTGTATCATGTTTGTGAGATCCTTGTGCGATGGTATGGTTTTTGTGAACGTGACGGTGTATTTTGATGTAATACATTGGTGATGTAGTTAGTGACTTGGTGTTGGTTTTGGAAAAGGAGATCGTGTGAGACCTTTAGGAAAGGGTGCAGGATCAAGTATGAGAGACAGTTGATGTTATGAACTGTAGTGGATTTTGGTATATCTCCTGTATAAGTAATATGAGCAAAAGTGAATATCTAAATGGAATTGTATGTTCCAATCCTCTGAGGTTTGAGATGCGCTATAGAGAGATCCATAACAATAGTGTTGATGGCACTTAAATATTGCAATATGGGCATAAATCAAGTTAGTTGTTACTTTCAAAAGTCGTGAGTTTGTCCTAAAGCTTCCAACATATGCAAACAACATGTAATCATACTTGAAGGGAGATATACTTGTGATAATGTTCGAACCAATGATACTTCTCTCTTGAAGAACATAAAATGATTATGTTCATGGATTCAAACGACTTAAAATGAAGTGTGCATCTTGCTTTGAAAAAATAAATCATGTTATATATTTGTGTGAGGGTGCAAACTCAAGAATAAAAGGAAATTGATTCTATGAAGAGTGAATCTGATTTTATAGGCTATGAGATGGTAGTAATGTGTTTTGTGTTGATTTGATTTAGTTTCTGATGTGTATCATGTTTTTGAGATCCTTGTGCGCTGGTATGATTTTTGTGAACGTGAAAGTGTGTTTTGATGTAATACATTGGTGATATAATTAGTGACTTGGTCTTGGTTTTGGAAAAGTAGATCGTGTGAGACCTTTGGGAAAGGGTGCAAGATCAAGTATGAGAGACAATTGATGTTATGAACTATAATGGCTTTTGGTATATCTCTTGTATAAGTAATATGAGTGAAAGTGGATATCTAAATGGAATTGTATGTTCCTATCCTTTGAGGTCTCAGATGCGCTATAGAGATATCCATAACAATAGTGTTGATGGAACTTAAAGATTTCAATATGCGAATAAATCAAGTTAGTTGTTACTTTCAGAAGTTGTGAGTCTGTCCTGAAGATTCCAAGATATGCAAACAAAATGTAATTATACTTGAAGGGATCTATACTTGTGCTAAGGTTTGAACCAACGATACTTCTCTCTTGAAGAAGATAAATTAATTATCTTCGTGGCATGATGTTGATGATATGTGGACCAGTTTTGAAGCAATAGTAAAAAAATTGGGAATAAGGATGCTTTCATCTTGATGATTACATTTCTTCTTATATAAGAAGCGCCAAATGATGAAAACCAGTAAAGCTTACAAAATAGGGGATACTTGACAAGTTTCATCCCTAATATGTGTCGTCACTTCCAGTTTTGACTAGAATTCTTAGTGTGAGAAGATGTAAAGGTTGAATGTGTGTGGGCTCTTAGGATAACATGGTCATATAGGCCCTTTCCATTATATATAGAAGATACAAGTGACATGTTTACTTAGGTTTTGTTGATGACCAATTTTTGAGTTTATGTAGAGAAAAGAAGATTGAAAAAAGGATATTGTGAGTGAGATTGAGTTAATTGTTGATTTGATACAAAGGATTTTTGGTTCATAAAAAAGTGATTTGACAAAGCGGTCAAAGTGTACATTAGTGAAGAAACAAAACAAAGAGTTATTTAGAAGTGTTTGTTGAAGTATGTTGGAGAAAGAGGTTAAAGAGGAATTGCTACATTCTTTGAAGAATTTGATCTATAGGGTGGTGTAGAAACCTATCAGTTTGAACTGATAAAACTACAGTGGATTGTAGTGTCCTTCCAATTGGAGGTGGAGAATTCAACTATTGTAGAATCCCTTTAGTTGGAGTTGAGGAAACGTTGGGGGTAGTAGCCTCCTACCAATAGTAGCTGATGAAATTGGATATCATTATAGTCTCCTAAATTTGACATACTTTCTTATGTTTTTTTATTAATATACTATATATTGATTTTTCCATATAAATATGGTGTCCACTCTTGTTGATAAAGGTTATAATCTCATGCATACGGTAAATTATGAATGACTAATAACACATGATTGATGAATTGTGAATGAAGTGAAAAAATAGATAATTAAAGAGATATTGATTCCCCCCCATCAACCCCCATGCTCTCCGTATCTTAGTATGTTCAAAACAAGATGTCCCTATCTCTAACATATTGATCTTCACTTTTTATATTGAGAATAAAAACATGCTAAAAATGTCTCTTGCTAGCGTTAGTTGATGAATTGTTGTACGTTGTAGGTGTCTGCATGCATCTCTTCTGTGTTAAGGACTCTTCCCTAGGTTTATGATTTATCCAAAGAAGTTGAGGAATTAGAATTTAGGTTGTGGTGACATTGGACCTAATTCCTCCTAGCTACTTTCTATAACTAGCCCTTTGGTCCACACAATCTTGTCATATGAGGTATGCTAATTTATGGAGTAACATGTAGGATAATCCATTGAGCTACCTGTGGTATCGAATAATCCCAAATCCCGTGCAATGGAGTTATTTTATGTTGGTTTCACTCCATTCATGGACACACTTAAAATCAAGGATCAAAGAAGTAACATCTCTAGAAATGTAAAGCCTTCAAGATGTAGCAATATTAAGAAATTATAGAAACCTATAATAAAACTTTGAATGTGGCCATGCAATGGATGCATTCAAATAAATAACCAAGAAATTTTGGAAATGTAATGGCCAACACATTTGAAAACAAAAGTATATTGATGAGATAAGTATTGATCCATATCCCACATGATTGAGGTATCAAATATGGAATTTTATTATTATATTGGAAATTCCTCCATTCTTAATATAGAGAATGGAATGATGTAACTATGCAAGCATTTGTTCAAAGTACTTCCAATATTTTAAAAAATTAAATAGTAATGGAGTTCAATCTAATTTATGTGTTTCAAAGAGTAAATAACATGATTCACAAATATATTTTCTGACAACTAAAGTTCAAACATGGATATAATTTGACACACAAGTATTTTTTAAGGAATGTTTGTGACTAAAATTTCTAGGTGACAAGGAACACCTTATAAGAAATTTTGGGGACAAGGAAGATTTTGTTACAATAACCAAAAGTTACCAAAAATATTATTAGTGAGTTTCATTAAAGGATTGTCACTATAAGTGTCACCAAAAAAGAGATTTGGCAACAGACATTTAACAACACTCCCTAAAAATGTCAATGAAAAAGGATTTGGTGACAAACCTTAAAGGCATGTCTCCAAAAACAACTATAATGACGTTTTTTTAAGGTCAATCATTATATGTGACATTGGTGATGACCCTTTAAGCCTCATCACAAACATGACCCTCACCAATTGGTATTAGTGAGGCACAAGGTATTCACTAAGTGAAACAATTCCATACCACCTTCGTTCATCAGGAATTAAAGAATACCTCTAATTTCAATAGATATTGATAAATACCTACCAAAATACTTTTGTTGAGCCCCCCTCCTAATACATATTTTGAATTTAAAACCCCCCTTTATGAATGAACACGATAAGACATTGGTCAACAAGGTGAATCCCTTATGTAGCGAGGGCCACTAAAGGACTATCACACCTCTAGTGATAGGCCTTCGACAACCTTCACAAAACATGTCACTAAAAATATATTTGCTGACACATCATAAAGAAATGTCCCTAAATACAAGTACAATTACGTTTTTTTATGGCTCGTCATCATATGTAAAAATTGGTGACGAAGATGAAGATGATGAAGATGATTAAGATGAAGATGATGAAAATGATGAAGGTGATGAATTTGCATCCAATGAATCTCGCTATATAGATGCACAGGTGGATGATGAAGATGAAGATGATGGGATTGAAGATGGTATCAATGTTGAAGGAAAGGATAATATAGCTGAGCTGAAATAAACAATAGAAGTTTCATATGAAGCAACTGAAGGTACATAAGAAAAAGAAACAAATGAATAAGACATGGAAGATAAGGTTGGATCAATAGTCTATGCTAAGGATTATTTCCTAGAAGAGGTTTACAAACATAAGCATAGATATGAAGTTAATTGAAGTGATGATGAATGGAGAAGTGATAGATCACGATGAAGATTATATGTTGAGTACTATAGTAAGAAGCGAAGAAGGTATGGAGGAAGCTATGGATTCTATTGAAGATGCAAATTGTTAAGATTATTAATCCTCCCTTGTCCAAATTTGGTCATATGTCTAAATCGGGAGTCATGTCTAAATCGGGAGTCCATCCAGTCTATTTATAGTCATTAGCACCATTGGTTAAACTTGACCTAATTGGGGCACATGTTTCAGTTACCAAAGTGTGGGGAACACTAATTGAGGCTCACTGCCACTTATTGCACTTGATTGCATAAGTTTAGGAGTCTCCTAGATCAATCCCTACAATTTAGGAAGCAACTGGGAGTGCCGAAACCAACCAAGGTCAGTTCACTTCAGTTAATGACTAGTCAAGCCAAGTTAGGAGTCAGTTACATTCATTTAAATAATGGTTTAATTAATTGCACACATGTGGGTCATTTTTCTCACCTACCACAGTCAGTTAACCATTATTTAATACTAAATGTAACACTTGGTTGTGTTTTAGAACTCCGGTTATGATTTAGACAAGGATAGTTAACTACTGGGTCCTTAACTTCAGTTGATGACTAGTCAAGCCAAGTTAGGAGTCAGTTACATTCATTTAAATAAT
>LPNX010672125.1:42665-104767 GCA_001517045.1 Pseudotsuga menziesii | reverse complement strand
TTAATACTAAATGTAACACTTGGTTGTGTTTTAGAACTCCGGTTATGATTTAGACAAGGACAGTTAACTACTGGGTCCTTAACTTCAGTTGATGACTAGACAAGCCAAGTTAGGAGTCAGTTACATTCATTTAAATAATGGTTTAATTAATTGCACACATGTGGGGCACTTTTCTCACCTACCACAGTCAGTTAACCATTATTTAATACTAAATGTAACAGTTGGTTGTGTTTTAGAACTCCAATTGTGATTTAGACAAGTCTTGGTTACCTACAGTCAAGTAGAGTCATCAATTTGAACTTCCTCATGTGGATTCAAATTGCTTGTGGCTATTAAAGCCATTTTACATCATTGTAATTATTATCTGGATTACTTTTTTGATTAATGAAAGCATTCACAGCTGCAAGCCTTTTGCACTGTTTCATTCTTCAATGGCTGAGTAAATTGTGAGATCTTCTTTGTGAGTTGTGTGTTTGTCTACAGATCTATATGCTCAAATTTAACACAAATAAGCTCAATGTGGTTGAGGATCCTAAAGAGATGTATTTGAGCATTGATTCTAAATCATGTGAAAGAACATATGAGAAGAAGGGAATAGTGAATCTTGCATGTGCAACAACACAAGTTGAAAAAGATGACAAGATGTCAAATAGAAATTATGTTTTATTTCAACTTTTACTTGTTTATGAGTATGCAAGTAATATTAATAAAAACTATGCAAGCATGGAGAAAAAGAAGCACTCTAAAGAAGTGCCAGATCAATAAGGAAGCATATGCAATCAAATGAGTGTATACTATGGATTTACTTGTGTGCAAAAAGTTTGGAATATGATCATGTTAATAATATTTTTATGAAATGGGGCCTTACAACGATAAGGTATTACCAATAGTTGTTGAGTTTGTAAGAGACCATTTATTGACTCAATTTTAGTATTCCTTATGATGAGTATAACAGGTGAGATATTTGCATTTCCACATTATATAATTTGGAGATAAATACTGGTATTTCAACCCTTGGTATGAAGGAAATTTAGTGTTTTAATGATGACAAGCATGTGTAAGAATATTTTTATTTTGAAGCCAGTGATAGAAGGTCCAAGGAACCTGAAGAAAAAATCAAGAATGAAGAAAAAACTTCTAAAAATGAATATGAATGTGAAGTTGGAGCTGAAAAGGAATAGAACATTTGTAGAATTCAAAGTCTCGAGTCAAAAGAAGAAAAAGAGAAGGAGATCCAACAATAGAAACAACATGTAGTAGAGCATAAAACCAAAGGTTTTCCATATGTTTTTAAGAGTTTGTAACCCTTTTCGATACTTAGACCAACAAGCCATAATGTTTTGAAGTCATAGCTATTATTGTAGAATTGTTAGAGGTCATAATTAAGGGGGAGTGTTAGAGTATGGTAGTTACTGCCATTGTTAGTTGTTGTGACATTGAAATAGTGATTAGTTCTTTTTGAGTCCAAATATTGGCACATTCAAAATCGATACATTGCATCTAAACAATTTTTTGGTAGCTAGGTCTTTCTAGTGAAGTATTCCTTCGATGTATTTAAATCATTAAATGAAGATATGCAAGATGACAGTGTTGTGGTGTGCAATTCCTATAAGCCTCTACTTTGATTTTAAAAATTCTAAAGTGGATTCCTTTTGGATATAGAGTTTTAAAGCTTGAAATTATACGTGCAATGTTTTGAAAGCGAAAAGCTATGAAATTATACTTGCAATATTTTTTAAGGTGAAGGGATATAAAATTATAATTGTAATTCCTTTTAAGCTTGAAGGTATTTTGTGATATAAAGTTCTATAACAATTTATTTTGAATTTATAAGTCTTTTGGGACATAAAATTATACTTGCAATTTATTTGAGATTAAAGGTTTTTTGGGCTATAAATATTTGTAATTAAAATTTATACTTGCAATTTCTTTTGAGCTTGAGATGTTCCGAATCATTTTTTTGAGATCAAAGTTAGCTTTGATTAGTTATGTTTTTTTTTGAACTATAGATTGAATAATCATGGGTAATAAAATGAATTGTCAAAATAAGTTCATCACACTAGAGATGATTCCCTCCATAATGCTAAGCCTAGAAATGTGAAAATGTTTGCAAATTGAAAATGTAGGTGACGATAATGTAAATAGTAATTTGCATCATGATGTTGAAGAGAAAATTAAACAAATGAAAAATACTTCACAAAAAGAGACAGACAAATATTCACATCTTAATGTTGATGGATACGATGTTTGAAGACCAAATTCAACAAGAAATCGAACCAACGATATGTATGTATATTTTATAATATGTCAATAACAATGACATTTAGAATTCAATAAATTAATATGTCTGTAATTGATTGTAATTTTGAAAATATTTCACAAGAAACAAATAAGTATTTTCATTTTAATAATGATGTTATTGTAATTTTAAAAATATTTCACAAGAAACAAATAAGTATTTTCATTGTAATATTGATGGAGATGATGTTTTTTTTGTAAAGGTGTTGGAAATAGTTATATTAAAAGTAAAAAAATTATTATAGGGAATAATGCCAGACTCAACAGTCTAGGTTGGTGGAACCACCAACCTGGATGTCAAAAAATTCCAGGTGTCAGAATATCATGAGGAAACTGTCCATTTTCCAGGGGTTGGACGCCGTTGAAGAACATACAATTTAAACCAGATATCATATATGAGCAAGAAAACATATGTTTTAACAAAAAAAGATATAACCTTTGTAGAAAACCGAGAAGATTAGGGGCGGCCGTCTTTTGCAGGCGCTTCATCCTTATTGGGACTGGGTTTGTCTTCGACTATGGGACAACTACCAAAGAAATCGTCCTCCCACCCTTATGGAGGGAGTTTGGATGTCAGAGGATCCATTTTTTCGCTTAGGTCAACCTCCCCAATGGTCGTACAAACCCATTTGAAGTGAAACAGATCTATGGTGGAGGGAACAAGGAAGTTGGAGAGCAATGATGGTTGGCTAAAGGAAGCCCTCGATTCATGAAGATCCTACCCTGAGGTTAAGGATAGCAAGACTTTCAAACTCCCTCCCACTCTTTCAAACATATCTTCTGGAATGGATGGAGAAGGAGGCTTCAAGGCTGGGTCTCCTAAGAAAGTGACCGCTGAAGACCCGAAAGGGAAATTGGTTGTCATGCTAACCACATCGGGAATCGAGAAGTTTAGAGCACTGCGCTTGTGCATTGCAGAGCATATCTCCATCAAATATTTCCCTCCAGCTAAACTAGCGTTAAGGCTATCCAATTTGGCATCCAGATGCACTAGGATACCTCTAAAATACAAGATGGAATAAGTTGCAACAGTCTAGTTTGCTAAAACCTCTTCAAACAAGCTTCCAAGCATGTTCTTCACCAACCAGTAAAATTTAATTTGATTGTCGTAATTTCTTGTGGTGAGGAAGTCTACCACCTGACCAGATTCCCAAACTTTGATAAGAGCTCAAACCGGGGCCAAAATTGTGCTATAATAACCATTATTTACCGCATTACCCTTCTTGGATGCTCCTCTTCCCTGCTAGAACCATTTCTTCTGCCCCAAAGTGGGGTTCCTCTTGGTCGGGTCATAGTGCGTGAGCGAAACAAAGAAACACGCAGAGTTGGATAGAACATTGTAGAGCTGCATAGGGATCTTCATGGGAGAGCGAATGTAGGGGAGATCAGACAGAATTACCATTTCAAACATCATCGAAGCTGGTGACAGATGAGCCACACGTGGGAACTGCAACTTGCAGTTGCCTCTGTAAATGACCTGGTACTCCTCCCGTCGCTTCATAGAGATGGACTGCATCCTCATGCTGGAGCTCATTTAATCTAGGGCCATGCAAATGACTGCCCATTAATTTCATCTTATATGCCTAGATGAAGGAGGATCGAGAACACATGATGGAGCTAGATGGTAGGTTGGAGCATCTCGCTAGGGCATGTTCAAGGATTGAGCCACCAGGTGGGACCCGATCGGGGGGTGTATCAATTAACCATAAGCTTACATCATGTCTGGTGTTGGGTTGACGACTCAAGTTGGCACCAACTGGAGGGCACATGCTTCCAGGTGTCGGTATTCCAGAAGAAGCACCCACATCCTAGCAGAAGAGGTATTGAGAAGCGAGAGTATTGCATAGATGAATCAAACTATTCAGGAAGGGTGTTCCAATATTTTCTCCATAAAGAGGAAGGTCACACTTAACCCCTTCATTAGCCAAGGTTTCAGCCAATGCGTTGGCTTTTCTCCTAAAATGTTGGAAGGTGATCGAGGGGAGAGCCTCCATGATTTTTCTAGGTCTACTGATTTTGTGTTCCATTCTCCAATTGGTGTAGATTTTTGACACCTGTGTGACATTTTGAATGTTGGTGGCAAGAGAAAGGATCACTTGTGAGTCACCCTCCACAATGATCAAAAGAAAGTTCAAATGTTTATCTTGCGTGATCCCTTCAATGAGGCCTTCAAGATCAGTAGGGTTGTTTGTTTCATACCCCATTCCTTCGAAGAAAATATGCAAGATTTGATCCTCGTGGTTGTGGATGGCGCATCCAAAGCCCGACATTCCCATATTACCTTTTGAGGCCCCGTCGAAGTTGAGCTTGAATATGCCGACCCGAGGGGGGGGGGGCAGGGGCATTGCTCAGGGCTAGATAACCTTCTCGAAGGACCCCTACCAAGAGAGAGGATGGGGTGGTGTATCAATTTCCACTTTTATAGGATACCTTTTTCTCCTGCTCAAGAGGGAAAATCATACGATTTCCACTCTTTCAGGAAGGTGGTTCCTTGAAGCGTTTTTTTAGATATGCCGATATATTTTCCAGAGCATTGTGCTGGTCCTTGAAGATTATGGAATTGCTCTCCTTCCATATGCTCCATACCAAAAATCCAGGGGTAAGTTCCCATATTCTGTTAAGAAGAGCACTTTGGAAAGGATTTTCCTCCCATCTTTGCAGAGTGTCTAGTACATTATGCTTGTCTCTATTAGTTCTCTTGAAAAATAACGGCTATACGATCCCAAAGCTTAGAGGAAAACTCGCAAGAGTCCAACAAGTGATATATTTTTTCAGCAGTGTTACTGCACAAGATGCAGAACGTGGGCTGTTGGAAGCCCTTTTTTTGCAGGTTGTCCTAAGTGAGGACGCACTTGCGAGAGAGCAACCAGAGAAAGGCGGAAATTTTGGACCACACATGCGGATTCCATATTTTTTTCCAAAGGGGAAATTGTTGATTTGCTTCATAGGTGGAAAGGATAGAGTAGGCCTCCTTGATATTGAACGATCCTTTAGGGAGATGCCCCCATCTCAGAATATTGGGACCCTGTTTAATTCTATTTTTTCTATCCTTAAGATCTTTCCATATGTGTTCCATTGTTTCGGGATTAAGACGTGTGTGCCATCTTATTGGGTGCTTCCAAGTACGAAAGGGCAGAGTTCCTTCAAGTCCCCAAAAGTCATAAATAATAGGTTGGATGTCAACAAGCTGGTTGATATGATTATCTCCTATATCATATTCACTGATGAAGTTCAGAATTTGCTACTAAGAGTCTTTCCAAAAGTAAGCATGGGCTCCCTCTCTGATTTCCCAGAAGCTATGTTGTTGGATGAGCGATTTTTGAGAGTTGGAAGAGATGAGCGATTTTTGAGAGTTGGAAGATTTATAGATGAGGGATCCTGGGGGATCACTATTGAGGCAGATTAGTTGAGAACGAACCCAATTTGCTGCATATTTTTTGTTCCATAATTGTCCCCAAGGCGTGTAATTATGAGAGATCTAGGTCCACTAGATTTTTGCAGAGAGAGATACATTGTTTATTTCATGATCTCTTGGTCCTAGTCCTCCCTTAATTCGAGGAAGACAGAGAGTGTTCCAATTAACTAGGGCCCACCTTTTGTTATTGGAAATTTTTCCCCAAAGGAAGGAGAGCGGAAGACTTCTGATGGATTTCAACACCCATTTAGGAGCAGTGAGAAAAGAGAGGAGGTAGATCGGAAAGGATTAGAGTACATATTTGAGGAGGGTAAGGACACAAGGAATATTGATGGAACAAAAGGTACAGGAGAATATTCGAGGATATAACTTGTCCAAGAGTTCTTTCCAATAGGAGTGCTTAATGGCTGAGTCAAAAAGAGGCACAACCAGGTATTTCGAGGGTAAGGTCGAGACAGTGAACCTTATGATGTGAGAGACATTACGTTTCATGATGGAGGCCATATTAAAGAATAATATCTGAGACTTTTCCAAGTTGAGGGTGGTGCCCTGGGATTTTGAGAAATTGTGGAGGATATCTATAAGTGCGTGAGCTTCCTAAATAGGGAGGTGACCGAAGATGATTTTATCATCTACAAACTGTTGATAAGCAATGGGATTCCCGTCGTGTAGGGAGAGGCCAAGCGCAGAACCCAAGGAAATAGATTTATGAATCAATCTGCCTAATCCTTCAACTATGAGGATGAAGAGAAAGGGAGAGAGGGGATCCCCTTAACTAAGACCTCGAGAGGGAGAGAAGGTAGCTGAGGGGGACCCATTGAATAGGATAAAAAAGAAGGATTAGTTGACCAGGGAGGATATCCGGCAGGTACACTCATGACTAAACCCAAAGGAAAGAAGCATCTTTTTTATAAAATCCCATCTAAGCTTATCAAAGGCTCTAGAAATATCTAGTTTAAGGACCATCCCTAGAGAACTGTTGACTTTGATGGAATGAATAAATTCATGAGCTAGGATAATACCATCTAATATTTTTATTCCTTCAACATAGCCCATTTGTTCAAGGGAAATGATTAAAGGGAGAAGTGGCTTGAGGCAGTTAGCTACCACTTTGGAGATGATTTTGTAAATTACATTGCAAAGGGAGATGGGACTGAACTTACTAGGAAGGGAGGTTCCATTTTATTTGGGCACCAGAGTGAGGTGGGTAGCATTGAGAGTAGGAAGGATTCACTACTTTTGACGCGACTCTTCCACCACTTCATGGACCTCATGCTTAAGTAGGTTCCACCAGCTATGAAATAAGTTGATAGTAAAGCCATCCGGTCCTAGTAATGTATCATCATACATTTGATTCACTGCTAGTTCACTGTTCAACTTCTTGAAGAGAAATGGATTACATGAGTGATGCATTATTCTTAGTTGTGATGATGGTGGGAATATGTTGAGTTACTTTGTCGATCGCATTGGATTTGGAGATAGCCGGTTCTGCCAGAAGATTCTGTAAATACCTGGTCATATCCTGTTCGATGTCCACTCGATTCTCTGGGACTTTCATGTGCTTATGTTTTGAGTTTGGAGATGTGATTGTTCATTCTATGTTGTATGATGGATCTGTGAAAGAAAGCTGTGTTTCTATCTCCTTTATTTAACCATTTTACTCTAGATTTCTGCTTCGAGAGTAATTCTTGTTGACTACAACGTTTGTCTAGTTGAGACATGATATCCTTTTATTTATGTTTACTTTCTTCTCATACTCCATCATCCATTATGGAGCGTTAAAGAGATTCAAGGATTTCTTCAATTCTTTTTTTGTCTTTTGAAAATTTCACCAAAAGTGGTGTGATTTAGAGCCTGAGTCTAGATTTGAGAGATTTAAGTTTTTGTTGCACAATGTCCATTTTTGACTTTGCTGCCAACTGCATCTCAGACCACCAGAGGCCAACGGAGTCCATGAAGGTTGAATGAGAGAGCCATAATTTTTCAAATCGAAAAGGGCGGTGGAGATGGTCACCAATACTCTGCCAGTTTAAGTCAATGAGATAGTGATTTGAGCCCGCTGTTGGAAGAACTAAGGAGGTTATGAGCCCACATTCATGAAAAAAATCCTTCGAGATTAAGAAGGGGTCTAATCACTTGGCTATGTGATGGATATCTCCTCTACGATTGTTCCAGGTGAAAAAACTAGAGGAACCTTGTAGATCCACTAGTATCCAGTCGTTGATAGAATCCTTGAAGAGGAGGTCTTCTAGTGAAATAAATTTCAATCCTCTTTTTTCCCCCCAAGGGAGGTGATCATGTTGAAATACCCACCTATGATGAGTGGGGATTCCTGATGAAACAAGGAGAACTAGTTCATGAATTCCAGGAGCTTGAGATTGAGATCTGGCGGTTGGGGGCTGTAGATGTTGAGAAGGTGGCCATAGATATTGGTTCCAAGTATGTGGAAGGAAGCAGCTATCGCATGAGAAAAAGTTCAAGAGTCATTGAGGACAATATCTGTAGGGTTCTAGGTAATGGAAATACCTCCAACCACCCCATTTGCATCTATTGCAATAGTTTGGAATCCTTTCCAAATTTTTTCCATTATTAGGTGGAGGGTTTATGAGGAGAACTTTGTTTCCTGAGTGAAGAGAACTGCAGGCTTATCTTGCTGGATTTTTCTTTTCAACATTATTTTTTTGGTAAGATAGTTTAGACCTCTAACATTCCAGGAGATGATCTTCAATGAGAACCAGGGGACAAGGAAGGGAAAAATTATGTTAACTAGGCTTATTTCCCTAATTCCACCAATCAGGTGCCTAACATGTTTATCCTTTGTAGAGAGGATTTTCTCCCTCTTTTTTTTTGCTTTCTTATATAAGTTTGTGCTTGTCCTTTTGCTGCAGGTTAAGGACCCCAAATTTGTTTTGATATTTGGCCTTAGCTAGGGCCTCTTTTAATTGTTGGATTTGGCGAGCCAGAATTGAGCTGAAATATTTTTTGGTGCATGCATCTTCTAGCCCCATGAGGTTGAGGTCCTGTAGTTCTATCTCCAACATCTCTTCATCCATAGGGATTTTAGAGCCAGGATCTGTATAGGTGGGGAGTGGGTTAACCATAGGATTCGAGGTATGAATAGGTTGGTCTGTTGATTCCATTTCTCGGGACTACAATGGAGGAAAGAAGGTACCTAGGTAATCTTGAAGAGAGTTGGGTAATGAACTGGAGAAATTTTCTTGGATTCCTTTTTCAGGTTGGAACTTCCATCAAGTTTTCATGCTGGTTGCCTAGTATCTCGAAGCTATTGCTTATGGAGGCGGCCTCAACTTGGGGAGTGTCCCCGAAAGGATTCTACCCTTGGCATTTCTTTTTACCCGGTCTTTGGAAACCTTTATTGCTAGGTTTCTGTGGTGATTATCTTCAGCAATGCAATTCAGAATATCCACAGATCTCATCATTTTGATCGACGTTTCGAGTCCAAAACATAACTCATCATCAGGATGGTATGTCAAAGAAGAGTAGGTGATCATTATAAATGTAGTATTTGGACTCGAAACGTTGATGAAAATCATGAGATCTGTGGATATTTTGAATTGCATTGCTTTGGAAACCTTCTGCATCTTTTTCTTCATTCTTTGGGTTCTTGCTAGGTTTGTTTTTGGGACAATCCTAGAATAGGTGGCCATGGTCATGGAACTTATGACATCTGAAGGGAACATGTTCATAGTCCAGCAGATGGACCCAGTCCGATTCTTCATCGATGAGATTGATGTCATCCGACAGGGCTTTAGCAATATGCATGTAGACACAGATCCATGCATTAGGATGTGGATTTATTGAGCTTTTTCTGGTCAACTAAACACACAAAGGTTCCCACAGTGTTGTTGATGTCCTTCAGCGTATCTTCATCCCAATATTCCTAAGGGAGGGAGTACATCCTTATCTAGACCGGTGCTCAACTAAAGTCTTATTTTTCTGGGCATAATCTCTCTGTTCAGTTTTTTAGATACAAACCCGTAGAGTTGAAGAAATAGGGGTTTCCTTCTTCCACTTTGGTTTTATATTCAAGGTGATGAAAGACGATTGTGAAGAATCCCTTGGATTCTAGTTGTAGGTCAAAGTGTGCTTTAGTTTTCCATTTGATCATTATCTAGCCTCTCAATGCTTTTGTAGTGGGCCAGAAGCCTACGAATTTTCCTATCAGGGTGTGGTCTCTTAGGAAATGGACTGGAGCATTTATACGCGCGATAGGGAGAGCTATAATGGGTCTGGCGGTGCTCTTGGAAATGCAGGTGCTAGTTTCTCACGGGTTAAAAGTCAGAGGCTTCAAAGGCACGTCAGAAGGTGTAGGGATTATTTCAGGAGAGTCTATGTTGGGAATTGGGATAACTTCTGAGCCTATTTTTAGTGTGGAGGCAGACATCTGATGCATTTTGACATACAAATATTCAGGGTGCAGTGAGCTTTGGGAGGGGGCAACGGGCCCTCCCTGATCAAAGACAATGGGGGTGGTTCAAAGCCAAGAGACAGATAAAATTACGAGGGTACAGAAGGATCCAAAAGGTTTAGAAATCACTTGGAGAAACCCTAACTAGCATCGAACAGTGAGCCAGAGCCGAGTCTTAAAAAACATCTAGGTCAACCCTTGATGGAGATGATGTTGAACACCAAAATGAGTAGGAAATAGACCCAAACATTGATATTTATGTATATCATAATATCTAGATGACGAAATTTATGTTTAGAACTTATTAAATTATTATGTTTATAATTCTTTCTTAATTTTTTTTTAACATTAATTACAATTCAATAATATTTTATTTTCACAACTATCAGTATGTCTCATATCTATAGGGAAAGAAACCATTTGGTTGAAGCTTTATCTAAAGAAGGTGTTAATTTGGAATACGGTCAATGGCATATAACTGAGGAGTAGAATGATGAGCACTTCTCTTACTATCACATGCCATTTATAGAAGGAGGGACATATTAGAGAGACAAAGTTATATGACAGTCTTGTTACATTTTTTAATTTTCTTTATACTGTAGCAGAGCTAGATGGTAGCATCATAGAAAACTTCTTGATACTTATTATGATAGATTTACAGTTCTGATGTTTTGCTAAATATACATGCTAAAAAGAAACACTGTGGTGACAAATTTTTATCATAATGTATTTTAGTGACACCTCTCAAGTCCTATATCTAAGAGAACTTAGTAGATTGTAACTTTTCAATATAAATTATGATTTTTTCCTTTGGAATTTTTTTTTTTTGTAGAAATGTGAAGACCTACAAGGTGTAGGAATATTAAGAAATTATAGAAACCTCTAATAAAACTTTGAATTTGGCCATACAAAAGATGCATTCAAATAAATAACCAAGATATTTTGGAGATGTAATGGCGAACACATTTCAAAGCCAAAGGAGCTCAATGAGATAAGTATTGATCCCTATTCGACATGATTGAGGTATCAAATATGCTATATTGGAAATTATTTCATTCTTATTGTAGAGAATGGCATGATGAAACTTTGCAAGCATTGATTGTTCAAAGTACTTCGAATATTTAAAAATTTTAATTTGTAATGACGGTCAATCTAATTTATATGTTTCAAAGAGTGAATGACACCATTCACAAATATATTTTTTGACAACTAAATTTCAAACAGGGATATAAGTTGATACACAAGTATTTTTTAAAGAAAGTTTATGACTAAAATTTCTAGGCGACAAGGAACACGTTATAAGAAACTTTGAGGACAAGGATCATTTTTTTACAATCACCAAAAGTTAACAAAAAGAGTATTAGTGAGTTTCATTAAAGGATCATCACTACAAGTCTCACCAGAAAAGAGATTTGGTAATAGGCCTTTAAAAACCCTCCTTAAAAATGTCAATGAAAAAGGATTTGGTGACAAACCATAAAGGCATGTCTCCAAAAATAATTACAATGATCATTTTTTAAGGTCCAACGTCATATGTGACATTGGTGATGACCCTTTAAGTCTCGTCATAAGTGTTCCCCTCACCAATGGGTATTAGTGAGGATGTAGTGAGGGCCACTAAAGGACTATCACTACAGTTGTTACCAAAGAGAGAATTGGAAATGGGCCTTTAAAAACCCTCGCAAAACATGTCACTAAAAATATATTTGGTGACACATCAAAAAGGAATGTCTATGAATACAATTACAATCATGTTTTATTCTGGCTTTTCATCATATGATACATTGGTGATGACTTTAAGGACTATTGTTGTAGGCCTTTTTTTTTTTGTAGTGCACCTACGAGGCCATTTATCATTATTAGAAGGATCAACTCATAGCAAGCGAGAAGGATGATGTAACAACATTGTATTTCATTCAACAAGCCATGGATGAGAATATTTTTTCAAAGATTGCAACGATAATTAGCTCCAAAAAAGCTTAGGGTATTTTAGAATTATAATACACTGTAAGGAGAAGTAACACCAATAAACATCAAGCTGAGTCACATACTGTTGTAGTTGTTAAAGGAGCACCGCCCGTAGCAGTGGTAGAAGATACTACAAATGAAATGAGAACTAGAATAGTCATGGGCACTATTGACAAGATTCAAGGACTTAATGAAGCTGAAGAAGAATCTAAGTGAAAAGCAGATCATATTGAATATCATTGAATATCAAACTTTTCGACTCCATCATTTTGGGATTTGAATATGTTTTCAATTAGTTATTGAAATATCAAATAATGTTCATTTTTATTAATAATGAAATATCTTGAATGTGGTTTAGTAATATATTTTATCGAGTGTGATTACTTTATATTCAAATATATAAATTGTTTCGAAATGTTAGTAATAATAAAATCTAAAATATTTTGAAATTTTTTATTAGTTATATTTTACTTTATATATTAAAATTTTTTATTAGTTATATTTTACTTTATATTGAAGTTTAATATTATTTTTTTATTATATAAAATATTAAAAAATAAAATTGGACTGAAATCAATTAAGTAAATAAATATAATCTCGATAATGGTTATATTGTTACATTCAATATATTTAGAAAATAAGTTGTGATAAAAAAATTTTAAAATAATTTTAGCAAATTCATATACATATTTACTCTTTTTTGTAATTTTAATATCCATTATTAATAAATAAAATATTTTAATTATTAAAACCACATTTTTATAATTATAATGCAGTTTTATAAGTATAATGCAATTTTCTTTTTTGTAATTTTAATATCCATTATTTTTAAATAAAATATTTAATTATTTAAAAAAACATTTTTATAATTATAATATAGTTTTATTAGTATAATGCAGTTTTGGCATTTCAAATCATTTTCATCCATTATGTTTTACGCTTTTCAAAGCTATTTGATGACGAATTCTATTGGAATGTATATAATATATACACTTTCATATGTGTGCTTAGGGATTACATACAGTTATATCAACAATATGTGTTCAGGGATCGCTTTTCTTCACTACAGAGTTTGTTTACATAAAAATATGATTGAGTGATTATGTAATGGGATTATTATAAATAAATTTTTATAATGATTAAGTAATATGAATTTAAGTAATTTAAATACATCTGTAAGTATTGTAAATGTGTTAGTATGATTTTGACGGAATTATTATAAATTATGTATAACTAATATAACTATTTAAACTATTTAATTTATATATGTATTTATGTTGTTATCTTAAAGTTACAATGTAGGTGTATTATGTTATTATACAAAATGAAAAAAAAACATATCTAATATAAAAATATCAGAAAAACAAAGAAAAAAAATGTAATTTGATATTTGTAAGTGTTGTAAGTTCTTAAGAGCTGGAGTTAAGATGAGTCCATATTAGTAAACATGCAACTAATAAATGAGAACTCCTATACCATCATAACTTGATCTTCATTTTGATCTTCCTTTTTCACGGTGATAGCTTTTACTTGGAAAGCAATTTAAATGGCGCTGTCTTAAGAATCCTTCATTCGCATTGATCTTAATGTTGATCTTCCTTTTTCATGGTGAGAGTTTTTTTCGGAAAACAATAAGTGGCTTGTGTTAAGAATCTTTAGTTTGTTTGTTTACTCATATTAGTCAATTAATCATAAAATGTTACGTAATACTTTTTGTTTGAGAATTCTTAGAATCTTCACTTTTTTTTTAATATTACTTAAAACCAGTATTTAAGTTTTTTTTTATCTACATGCATGTTTTTTTTTGTTTGTTGGCAAAGTGGTGGAACCCCCCTGACTAGCAGGGTTGCAATTGGCTGAGTGGCCACGAACCAGGGGCATCTAAGCCGTCAAAATCACTCGGGGATCGCACCTAGCCTGGACCGCATCAACCCTTAACATGGTTGGATTTTTGGTATCCGACGGGATTAGAACCGGTGACCTTCCAGCTTACGGGGTGTCTTAACCATACCCCGCCACCAATTGTTCTACATCTCGCGAATATCTACACGCATGTTGTTAGTACTCCAAGTTTCATATATTATGTTTAGTTTTCTATCTATTTATTTGTTAATACAATATTATTGTGTTTTTAGCATATTTTATTGCAATATAATATTTGACCTTAAAAAATGATAGGGTTGCAAACTTTGGCGAGCTTGCTCTAGATCCTACTACAACTTATTATAAGTGTGGAAGTGCAATTCATTACAAATTTCATGACAAAGCCATCCATTTAATGAAAGTTTCCTTTATAGCAAAGAAAACAAAGGTTTTTTCAAAGATTTCTATAGAAGAGACCTCTAGGAAAGTTGGTGGGGTGAACCCTAGTGGGTGAGCATTTTGAAGTTCTTATTACATATGATAAGGGTTTTATGAATGGTGTTAACTCAATGGATAAAGGGAATATGTGTGTGTGTGATTTATATTTTTTTTGCATCATTTATTATTTTATGGTGCTTGGCACAATATACAAATTTTGTGTATATTAAATAATAATAATAATATTTTTGGTGTTTTGGATCACAAAGTCTCAATCCATGTTAGATTGGTTTTAGTGTTTTGCATCACAAAATATTAATCCACCTAATATTGGATTTTGTGGTTAGCATCATATAACATGAAATACCACATATTCATTTAACATTAAAATCAACCTTTTAACAAACACCATTTTTTCACAATAAATCTTAGGACCACTTAAGTATCCTTACATTATCACCACTTTTACACCACTATTTAAAACTTGAGGATATCCAAATCTTTTACAAATAATGGTGCTAATTAATTAGAATCTAAAATCACCATTAATCAAATTGTCAAACAATAAAACGAGTTAATCAAATAATAAAATAATAAAAAAGTTATAATTATATTCTTGATTGCACTACCATGAAATTGTCAAACAATATAACGAATTAATAAAATAATCGAATAATAAAAAAAGTTATAATTATATTCTTGATTGCACTACGATGAAAATTATTCTCTCATGAAAATTATTCTCCCAAAAGTATATACCACCTACTGAATTGCCTTGAAAATTAATCTCTAAAAGTTAACAAGTTACTTTCACCGCTAAAAGTTAACAAGTTAAGTGAGTGTGCAAGTTGACAATCGTGAAAATTAATCTTCAGAAGTTAACTATTTAAGTTACTTTCATCGCTAAAAGTTAACAAGTTAATTGACTGTGCAAATTGGCATTTGTTTGGTACCCAATTGTTGTCGTCGTTGCAAGTCCTTAAATGCGTTTGGTATTTCAAATATATTTCATTAATATATGATCTTCCAACTATTCACTTAAAATTGACCTGCTTCTTTCTTTTTCATTAAGAAATTGCTAGCAAAACAAAAGAATTTGTTTACTTATTTTGAGACTTTCTGGAGGTAGTAATGATCAATGCAAATTAGGTGAAATTTTGGTTTATGGTGATGTTGAAAAGTGAAAAGAATAAGATCTACATTTAGCTATTTAGCTAAATAAGAAGGTTTCTGAGCTTCATAATGAAACACGCTATTGATCTTTCCTACAACTCCATAAGATCCACATAGCTAAATAAGAACTAGCTCTCATGAGCTCCATAGTGAAACACAGCACAACCTTTCCTAAAACTCCATGGACTAAAAGGATCTTTGTGAGACTCTGAGTGTTAAGGATAAGGTCTAAGTTTCAAAATTTTTGTTCCAATTTCTATTTCATCAAAATTATAGTCATTTAGAAACACTCCTCTCCAAGATTTTTGAGTACAAAACTAAAACTCTAAAGAAAAATATTTTTGTTGGACCCTCTCCTAATACACATTTCTGATTATACCTTCCAATGTATGCTTCATGTCTTTACCACCACCATTTGGGAAGTGTCGACTAACCCATATCCATTGTTTTCTTTTGTGAGAAAACTGTTGGAGGAAGTGTTGGGAGAAAAATGTGCAATCTACCACCTTAACCCAATGAATTACTCATTTTAGAGGCAAGAAAACTCTCAACCTCAACAAATCGGTAGCTTGGTCATTAAGCTCAACATTTACTTCTTACAATTGTCTCTTGTTGCATTGATTCATCATGGTTGCCTTTATTCATCATTATTTCACCCTATAGCTTAATGACCCAAAAACAAGTTTGTTTAGTCATCTCTTAGTTATAAGTGGATGCTTTGTTTGTTTATAGGATTCTTCTATATATCACAAGCTTCTTACAGGGGTGTGTGCTTGTACACATACCCCTTCTTTCTCCTAAGCTCAAGATAGTTGAAGTCAAAATTACATTCACATTCCCCATTATAGAGTGATTTCATTTTTGAAACAAGTTTACATTGCACTCTAGTCTTAAGACATCCCCAAAAGTGAAGTGGTTGGACCTATAATAATAGAAAAATGCTAACCACTTTTAAAAAACCCTTTTCCCACTCTATTCTTTAAATAAAATATTAAAAGAATAACTATCATTTAGCCAAACTCCATCAATCTCCTCATAAGGAATTTATTTGAATATCGTTTAAGACAAGGGTCTACCAATCATAAAGTGTAAATAAAAAATAGCTCCATGGGACAGCCCCTCATGGCATATACCCAAAGGAATTGGGACTCAACCCATCCATGAACCAATACGCTCAAGACCCCAATTCGAGTGATCCACAATCAACAATCTATTAACAAATATTTAAAAATGGGAGTGAAAAACAAAAAATATTGGAAGTAATGCATTATTATATTTTTTTGGAACATTGTCATGGCAATCAAGAGACAAATAATAACATAAATGGTTGAATTAAATTACATGGATTTCTTGAGAATGAAGAGTTACATAGCATAATTGTTGTGGATTCCACAAAAAGTACATGAAAATGTTGAGATTGTCATTAACAAATGACGCCAAATATAATAATGCAATGGAACACATGGAAGTATGGCACATTATTTTATGTTTATTGTTTTAATTCCAAATTCAGATGGATTTTCTCACCATCCTAGTCCATTATCTTACATATTTTAAATTACCACTTGATTATCTAGTTAGCCCGTTTGTATTTAAGACATAATGTCTTTTCAAAGAGGGATTTGAATTAGTCATTTCTAGAAAATCAATCATAACACAAACATGTAAGGACCAATTCAACTTGAAATCATCTCATGATATTTTGAAATGCAATAATATAGCAATTGGACAGGATTGATTATTGTTACATTAATCGGTTTTCTCAATGCTAATTAAAAGATAAAATGTTTGGATATGCTATTATGAAAAGAAAAAAAGCAGACAAATCATTTACCAGATTTTCATCAAGGGTTTCTACCTATCAAAGACTACAACTATGTGTTCTTATGGTTTTCCAAGAATTACATAAGATCCAAATCTCATTTTCTAGAGTAAAATTTGGCACTTTATTCACGTCTCTTTTAGATACAAAGGAAAGATGAGCATTCTAAAAAATTTCACTGGAAATTATTTCTGATCGAAACAATGGACCTCATCATCACTTGTACAATACCCACACTCACAAGCTTCCAAGTCTTATGCATTGCTTAAGGATTCCTGAGATGATCTTGTGTTTCCTTTAGCTTTTCTTGAAAATTGATGAGTATATGTGAAAAGGGACATCATTAATTAGATGAATATACCCAACACCAAAATATTCAGTATTAACTCTTTTATGTCCACGTTGAATCACCAAGCACCATATAGCACACATTTTCAAATTCCAACTTTAACAAACAAGAATACTATGATCTATCATACAAATAATGAATTAGCCTTAAAATTTTTACATTACATGTCTCATGACAGGATCCAAAATGTTATGTTGAATATTGGGATCTTGCATTTCTTTGAACTACAAACAGTACAAATGCACACTAATCAATAGCATATCACATTTAGAATCATGATCAAATTCAAGACAAGGGAATAACTAAAGTAATCTCGTAATTCTGACCCTAGTATCTAGATGAATACAAACAATTTTTTTTTTAAAGAAACACACTTGTCTCTCCCTCATTTCCTTCAAGATTATGTCCCCCTTATTGGTTTAATTAATTTTCTCAACACATCTTGTAATAACCCAAAATTTCTTAAAAATTTAAAATTTTTAAAGTGACATAAAATGTCTTAAGTCGCAGCTTAGTAACTGCTAGCGGTTAGCGGAAAATGAAATAGTTTAACAAAAGTTAAGGGTTTTTTTCAATAAAAGAAATCTGTACATAAGGATGTAATCTTAAACACCTGTGTTAATTTTATTAATGACTTAACAGCTTTAATTTTCAACTGAGTTAGAAAGAGGACTTGCATTTAGTTGCTGCTAGATATACTGATTATTTACTTTTGTCAAGTAGGTGAGAAATATTGTTTGAGATCAGGGCTTAGCATTCTGCTAACTCAAATGGATTGCTGGTTCTTACAGGTCTAGCAGGTAAGCGTAAGATCATGTAGGTGTTTCTTTTAAATTCGTCGAGAAAAGTACTTTCCTAGCATGTTAAGATGTTAGTATAAGAAAATGATTATTTAAGATGCTAGTCTCCAAGGAGGTAAAGTAAATTTTCTTTCGTTGTTCTGAATCTATGACATTGTTTATAATTAAGGCCATAATGATCTTTCATCATAACATAATCAATGTTTTTAAAATAGTAATTTGTTACTAAGTTTCCTTCAGTCGTATGGTGTTTATCTTTTACAAATTGATAGTACATGGTCATTTATAAATTCCCATAGTGAGCATAGAGCTCATGGTTTTGGTTCATGTTTACTTCGACTGATTAGTGATCTTGCAGCTATTTTTACTTCAATACTCAAGTGTACTTCTCTTTATGCATGAACATGTTCCTATGTTTTCAATTGTAAAGTTTATAATGAGTGATTAGCTTCTTATGAGAAAATTCTCCAAATTAAGTTAGTCTTTAGTTTTCTTGAAGACTCCCTCATTTATAAGCATTAAGATTTTATGTGAAGAAGTTAAGACTTTTCCAGTTTACAACAAGTCATAAACTAACTCATATCTATACCCTATTTTATTTTACTAGTTCTAAAACAATACCACACTTGTTCGATTTGTTTGCAAGTATGAATATCTTCTTGGATCAATTAATAGCCAAGTTGTGTTCATAGTATTCAAATAACCATAATACAATTATTGTTTCAATGTTATAACACTATGTTGTCTTATAACCTAACAATATTTAAGTTATAACAATTGAGTTAACTTATGTTCTAAGGTAGTATTACCTACCTATCAACTACTATAATGTCATGGAAACAATGGAAAGCAAACCTTATAAGTTTTTAATCCAATACTACACTAGTTTCCATGGCATAATATATTCGATGGCATGATTGATATTATTAGCAATCATATGAACTAGTTTATTATAAGCGATGGAATGATTTTCATTATTGGCAATCATATGTTATAAGGTTTTGGTAATGATACATTTTTAAAACATTTGTGCAGCGCTGACATTAGAATTCGACCTACACTTGTTGAGATTTTTCGAAGGGCACGTGGACAAGGCCTCCTCCATACATTGGTTGACTTATATTGTTGTAACCCTACTCCTTTTCATTTTTGGACTGAGGGTTTTCCTCCTTGTTGGATGAGTTGTGAGTTTGCGGCCATGAGAGGCCTGCAACCTCCTTGATCATTGGGCATTTTAGTTTGCAATGTTGTAATGTAAATCTTTGGTAACGTGGGTTAAGGTTTGGGTTGTCTTGTAAGTGAAGAATACATTGTGAGAGTGGTTGTTGGTTTCTTCAAGTGGCTCGAAGCCTATAATGGTCTTACTCCTATAACTGCTTGTCCATTGCTTTTGCATTGTGAACTTGAGTAGGTTTCCTTGCTGTCTCTATCGCAGTGTTGGTTTTAAGGGTTCTTGCTTTTCGGTTCGGTTCCATCAAGCTGGTGTTTCCATTTCTTCTCGACTTCGACTTTCAGTTTCACACGTAACTTTACCTATCTCCTTTTTTCTTTAGAGCTTAATTTACCTTACTACGTTTTTTTACCATTTAAGAAAACAGAGTTTAAATGTTGTTTTAAATTGGTTTGAAAAGCTCCTGCTACCGGCTCCAGGCTATGGGTGGAAAAGCAAGCTCATGCAATAGTCTTCTCATGGGCTTCCATCTGGTAAGCCCCGATCCCATCGAGGGTTCTCCCTGCATGAATTTTGGGTTGCTGGAAACGGTTCCTGTGGTGGATACATGGCTTCGGTTCTCTTGTTGGTTAAGATTTTTAGTTTGTTTAAAGTATATCCATGTTTTATTTAAAACCCTCATGATACTTTGTGATGGGTAACACAGGCTCTTGAAGGCACGATGTAGATATGGTTTCTATATGAAGTTTTTATCCTTATGGCTTAAACAATGTAAATGTTTTTGTTTAAGTTTAAAAATAGCCCAGCTTTGAACTCAAAGATGCTTATTGGCCTCTGTCTAGTGTTACTTCAGTTTTACAATGAGCTTAGTAAAACGAATACCGTGAAAACAGTTGAGTTGTAAAGTGAGCTAGGTTTTACTTCTCCTATCAGTAATGCATCTTGTTATAGTTTAATATAAAAGATTTTTGTGCATATTCAGTTTTAATAGCAGGTTTGGGTTTCGACCCTTCGACTCTACAGGCTATAAGCCTATCCTTGTATAGGGATTTTATATTTACGAATGGTTACTATTACTGGTTTATTTTGTCCATAATTTACATATGTATTGTTTTCAATAATACTCTGTATTATAATGAATTTTAAAGCACTGTTTATGAGATGATTTTTAATTCTGGAACTCATCTTTTTAAGGGTTAAATTACTGTATAACCCTACAGTTTTATAATGTCCTTGTTTATACTTAAAGCATTCTTAACGTTGTTTAAATGTAGGATAATGGATGATAATGTTACTTACAATTATTAGTTTGATTCTACCTTTGTTTATTTAATAGTTCTTAAACAGTTTTTTACAGTCTTGTTTCTAGTTCTTAGTTAAGAAATAATTAGGGTTTTAGTGCAACATACTTGAAAATTAGGATATTGTTATCTATCAGTATTTTCTGTCGTTTCAAAAGGATTATAGAAGAATCCTTTGGTCTTAGATAAAGACACACAGTGTCTGGAATTTCAATGTTTATAAAAAAAATTTACACAATCCTTTTACATGGTTTTAGATGCTAATGTGCTTACTTTACTTAAGTTAAACCATAATATCTATATTTCATAAGAATACTAATATTGGAATTATTGCTATAATAATATTATTACTATTCTCTTTCATAAGTATTTTTTTTTGTTTAGTTTAGCTTAAGTAAATAAATACAGACAATATTTAGTACTCCTATTTAGTAAAATTCATAAAAAATGAATCAAAATATATTTACTATTCTCATTCAAATAAAAGAATCATTTCATTCACCTAAGAAACCCCGGTTGTACTAGAGTACTACCTGAGTTAGGTGTGGAAAAATACAGCTTGGAAATTTTAATTCTATCTGTTTCACTTTTCACATGATCATTTCTAATTCTAATATAATCTATAATTTTACCGAATCCATCATTACTCAGTTATTCTTCCTTCATAAAACCTAAAATACTAACATGCCTGTAATAGAAAACTAAGAAATATTTAACTAAAGACAGTAAACAAATAAAATAGAACCTCTTGATGACAAGACAACAACAGCTTAAGGAGGCTGTTCCTCCCAACCAAACTCCTAGAGTGTGCTCAAACAATGCTTTCTCAGGACCCCCGATCTTGTTCTTGGTCTTCTTGGATGAGAACTGGGTGGAGAATGCAACTGTAAGACCTCTGTCACCTGACTCGTCCAATTACGTCAGTAATCAAAATATGCTCTCAACAGTATGAACTTCAGCTTAGAAGCTGCAACTAGTTCAGTCTTAGCATTTAACCCCTCAAACACACTTCAGTAATCCCCTCCATTGAATTTCTCTTGAGTAAATTCATTCACCCTGAATGATCACCTCTATAGAATGAGCAACCTCAACTCTCTTCAATGGGAAATTTTATAGAGATGTCGAGGTCTTCTGGGTCAGTGTTCATTTAATGATCCACCTCCTTTGATTCCACTTTCTTGGGGAATCATGACCACAAATATAGGAAAGTTTCCACCTGCAACAGTTGGAAGTGGTTTGAGGATGCCGCCACTTGTCAGTTTGTTCTCTACCCAGTCTCCTCAGCCAATTAACCAGTAAGCAGTCTTTTAACAACTTCCCTAAGCTATTGTCTCATCATTTATTTATTTATAAATAAAGTATTCTTATTTTACATTAAATATTCTTGACCCCACTCGATCATCAATTACAACTTAGCATAAAATTTAACACAATGTTCCTCAAATATCATTAATTTGTTTTTGCAAATTGGGGCATGTGACACATCTACATGCAACATATAATAGGATTAAGCCTATATTTTTCTAGTAAAATAACTTGTTGCAATCAAAGACAATATTTAACAAAAGTAAATAGTATTAAAATAATTTAACTACAAAACATAATTTGAAAACACAAAGGTTATATCAGGGAATTTTCCTAGACTAGTTATCATACCTTCGAACATTTTCTAATAGTTCCTAGTTGTTTTCATCATGTTTGACACCTTCCTGTTACAAGGATATAATTCATGAGCACAAATTATAGTATAAGTACCTAAAGATAATAAAAGCAGGGATACATAACATATGGAATTTCCATGCAATCTCAAAGAAACAAACGAAAATAGGCCAGAGACACTTAAACTACCCAAAAAATATTACAGTTAGAATACCATACAATAGAAATATAGCTTACATGTTAAGTTTCCAAGGCTTTGTCACATTCTTTCATAAATAACAGAACAACAACATTCCTTGCATAGTGTTTTGTAAATGATGGATCTAGATAATTAATACACTTATTTTCCTCCTTAATACCTTTTGGAAAATCTCCAATATTTGTGTAAAAATTGTTGTGTTATTGTAGACCTTTGTTTACAGGTGCAAAGCATTAATCAACCAAAATATCAACCATAGGAAACTTCCATGAGCACTGGAATCAAGGAAGCACTAATACAAAAGGTAATAAGACCGCTTACCCTTGCATCCAAAGGATTCCTTCTAAGTTATTTGGTATAATACATCATAGCCTCATCATAATTTGAATTCACTGTATACAACATAAATTTCTTAATCACTAAGATACGATAAACAATCTAGACAAAGCTAGAAACTGAATAGTGGAGAATTAAAATTGTAGTATCCTTCAAGGTCACATAATAGTGAAGAATTAAAATAGTAATCAAATGAATAGTAACATAACATTGATTTGAAAAACAAATAAAGCCACCATGTAGCATCTTAAAGTTCTTTCTTCTTTCATTTACCATAAATTTTATTCAGATTCAACCATTCACTTATAATGCACCAAAATCGTTGAGCAACCTACTTGACAATTTCTGAGCCATATGATTGTCATTTTTGCTACCTTTCTATCCAAGATCTTCTTAAATATCAGATGTAATAAAATTGACATCGCATACCTTTATCTTGCTCTTCATCTTCCAAATTCTGATCAAAATATTCATGTTTCTCCATATATTTATTTGCTTTCTTAGCTTCATTAAGCTTCTTCAATGTATCTAGATTCCAATGTTCTGTAAGTACATTCTGGAAAACTTCACTTACTGGTTGAGGTATGGGCTCAAATGAGCTAAATGTCATCGCATTAACAATAACCTTTACTATGAAAACACTTTGTATTCTTTACATGGAAAATACTCATTCTTTATCTTGGTTAGGTTGACATTCAATTTGATATCCTCCATCTCAGTGTCCTATGCATTACTACATCTAATTTCACATACAATTTTATAGTTGAAGTTATAGTAATAATGTGGACTACTTGCCAAATACTGTGCATTACTCCAGATCATTTGAAGTATAATTTTATTGTTGAAGCTCTTCTAATCCAAATACTACATGTATTTCTTCATGGATTCTAAGTTGTATAAGTTTGGTAATCTCATGAATTTGTATAGGTGTTGAATCGTAGAGTGAAGGCTCGTGTATTCTTCACTTCTTATTTTGTAACTATGACCATCAACACAATCCCCAAAACTGGAAAGAACTTGGGTTTCACAAGAAGAGTAATAAGTAGAAGAATGCATTGTAATTGAAATGTTGAAATCATTTCAAATGGGCATCCTGAATATTTAAGTACAATAACATGCAATTCTTTAATGATTTTTCCTATTAACAAACTAATTCACCCACTTTTGCTTAATCTTAGGGTTGATCAACGAGTGTTGTTGTTAACCATTTAGATGTTTGGCCATTTATAAATATTCCAGTGCAAGGCTCCAACAATGGGCCATTATGTTCAAAATGAAAGACAATATTTAAAAAAAATGAAATCAGGTAGGTTTAGTCATCGTAGGGAAGAGTTGTGAAACATCACCACCTTTAAAATATAAACTGTGTAGGTTAGAAAGTAACTAATGCATGAACTTGCTTGTTAAATTGACAAGTGAAATGAACAAAGAATTATATTAAGGGGAAGCATGTTTCTAATCAACCTTCAAAACATGGTTTCCTTGCCATTTCTTCTTAGTTCTCATTTTACAAATTGGCAAGATGCAACATATCATCCTCCTTGAAGTTTACTATATTTGAAGAATATCCAGTTCTCAACGTGTCTTCACATCTTTTCTGAATTATCAACAATGGTATGCCGGAATACAAAATTGACTCATTCATATGATAAATAGTAAAACTGAAAAAACAATGTGCATAGACAAAGTGTCTGCATTTTTTTTGTGTATATGAGAGAAAATATAAAATATAATCGCCAAAAGGAAATTCAAGTTAACCCCTAGATGACACTGAATTGAATTTTGAATATCAACAATTGAGTATAAATATACTGTTGTTTGAAAGAGGAGAACTCTCAGAGAAATGATCATTTCTATTGAAAAGAAAAAGAAACAATAGTACATAATTGAATCAATCTTACTTTCCCTCTAAACCATTAAGCATGAAAAGTAGTAAAAAAGTATATATATGTTTTCTGCGGAAAAAAAACTGTAAATACATTTCATAGATATATGCACAGGGATATATTAAAAAAATAAGAGTGTCCTACAAGTATTTTTTTGCCTGTGCAACCAATAAGGTATACTACATACAGTGTTTGAATAGTAGCTACTATTAGTCCAATTCTTAGTCTTGACATTAAAGACTCGTGATAAATATTAAAAATGAATGAGAAAAGCAAAAAACGGTGCACTGCTTCTACAAAAAATTAACAAAGAGTGATTATGCATTTTTTAATATATATACATGATGTTGAAAAATATACACACATGTAAAACAATAATGAAGTAATTACACATCAATATTTTGACTTATATAACTACATAGTGTGATAGATTTGAACATGTAAAATGTTCATTAGAAAACCATATGCATCAAGCAAAATTGTATATACCAATATGTGATAATGACACTGAAACCATGATCAAACAATCTATTTGACCTTTTAAGGAACAAAATTTTGACTCCAAATTGGTTAAAGTATCATATTTTAGAGGAATTGTAAAATTAGTGCAAACATTTCAACCATAGACTGGGATACAAATTGCATTTGTTTGAACTAAGAACAATAGAGAAACAAAGTATCAATTAATATAGTAGGAAGGTAAAATACGTTTTTGTGTAGATATTCTACAATTTGGTTTGTTGGCAATCCGAAAAATGGGATTAATTCAAGTTTACCATGAGTCGATGCAAATTAATCATCGTTGCATGGAAAAGTGCCAGAAAAGTGGCAGAGCAAATATTTTGGGGTTATTGTACTTTTCAACTGCTGGGGTTTAGAGCTAAGGAGCCAGTGAGAGCCAAGCACATTATCAATAGGCATACTATAACTATAAAGTGTCAAACAACAAATGTTTTATCAATTTCTATAAGATGAGCCAATGCCTTGATTTTTTTTATTGTCACCCAAAACAAGTCTAAAGTGGGAGTGAGAACCTCAGTAGCTAACCCTAGAGGTGATGACTATCATCAATTATGAAAGAAGCATCGAGACTTGGTGGTTTGAAATTAAGCCATTGATATTTATTTCAAGTAAAAGTATGATTATAAGTATAAATATTATAAAATCAAAATGTAACATTGTCATCCACAATTATAGAGAAGAGCAACCTTACTTTCTTTGAAAGCCTCTCTTTCAACACCAAAGCCTAATGATCCTCAGGATGTTGTCATGGTAGAACAATTCCTTAGAGGCGATGAATATATTTTATCAAGTTAAAGTCCGATTACAAGTATAAATTGTTAAAATTCCATATGCTAAGCTAAATCATCAGTATTTCATTTTGATTTCATAACAAAAGCATATAAATAGGATCATTGAAAGAAACAGTATCACAAGAACAACACAGATTTATCCTGGGAAAAACCTAAAGGGAAAAACCCAGCAAAATATTCCTCAATATAGATGCCCCAAAAGATAAAAGGTAAAACAAAAAGACAGATCAAAGACTGATCCTTCTCCTTCTCTAAGTACTTCTCTTTCCTTCACTAAGGCACTACACAAGTGAGTGTTTCTGCTCCAAATGAGGAGGGCCACACCTCTATTTATATTCGTCCATTCACTTTAATAATTAATTCAGACATGTAGGCTCGAGTTAATCATGTAGGCTCGAGTAACCACAACTGGGGTGCTAATGACCCACCTTTACAATTTGAGGGGACTACCTCATGACTCTTATTAGTTATTCTTATTAGAAGCATCAGAGTATAAAGAAATACAATTGGTTCTCCCGGTAGGACCATCGGGGACCACAAAAGATACATATAGAATATTCTTTGAAGTTACAATATTTCAACACTCCCCCTTAACGAGAAGGGTATTCTACAACAACATCAACAACAACAATAGTAGGAGAGAGATAGAGGACATCATCAACATCATCACGGTAACACATCTATAAATCATTGGAAGCTTTTCAACATCATATAGTCTTCATCTTCGGTCTTCAACAACAACAACACTCTGACTGACAACATCATCATCAATACTTTAGTCTTCATCTTCAATCTTCAGTAGCAACAACACTTTGACTACTCGATTGATATCATCATCAGCACTTCGACCTTTTGATCAGCAACATCATCATCAGCACTTTGACCTTTCGATCATCAACATTAACATCAACAATTTGAACTTTTGATCATAAATATCAACATTAGCACTTTGGCCTTTCGATCACCAACATCAACATCAGCACTTTGAACTTTCGATCAGGAACATCATCATCATCACACTCTGATCTTTCTATTAGAAACATCATCATCATCACACTCTGATCTTTTGATCAGGAACATCGTCATAATCATACTCTTATCTTTCGATTAGAAACATCATCATCATTAGCAACAACCTGCAATCCATAGTACAAAGACAAAGAAGTCTTTGGATCACTTGTGGACTTAAAGTCCAGGGATGATGCAATCCCACCACATTCTTGAAAACCGAAGTCACCGGATTGATTACGGGATAATCAGTCCCTATCACTTTAGGACTAAGTCCAAGGATGATGCAATCCTACCACATTCATGAGTATCAAAGTCACTGGATTTGTTCTGAACTGGAGTTCAAGGATGATACAATCCTACCGCATTCTCGAGTATCGAAGTCACTGGATCCGTTCTGAACCGAAGTTCAAGTATGATACAATCCTACCACATTCTTGAGTACCGAAGTCACTGGATCCGTTCTGAACTGAAGTTCAAGGATGATACAATCCTACCACATTCTTGAGTATCAAAGTCACTGAATCCATTCTGAATTGAAGTTCAAGGATGATACAATCCTACCACATTCTCGAGGATCAAAGTCACTAGATCTGTTCTGAACCAAAGTTCAAGGATGATACAATCCTACCACATTCTCGAGGACCAAATTCACCAGATCCATTATGGACATATGTCCCAGGATGATACAATCCCTCTTCATTCTCGAGGACCGAGATCATTGGATCACTTTAGGGCAAGTTCCCAGGGATGATACAATCCCACTGCAACACCACTACTCCCCCTTTCGAGGAAGGTCTTTTCAAACAACACCAAGCTTGTCTCGAAAGTGTTCGAACTTTACCTGAGACAGAGGCTTCGTCAGCACATCAGCAACTTGTTCATCAATACTCACATACTGGAGCTTTATGGCTCCCTTATGCATCATATCTCGAATTTAGAAATACCTAATTTCTATGTGCTTCGATCTGTCATGGAAGACTGGGTTCTCTGTCATCTTTATACAACTTTGGTTATCACATAGAATCACGGTAGTGTGCAACTCTATGTTGAATAACCCTGAAATCAGCTTTTGAAGCCATATGGCTTCACAACTAGCAGAGCAAGCTGCTATATATTCTGCTTCGGCTGTGCTTAGAGCAACACTGGACTGTTTCTGCTAAACCATGAAATCATAGCAGATCCTAGACTATAACATCCACATGATGTGCTTTTCCTGTCTGAAATACTTCCGGCCCAATCTGCATCTGTATAGCCATACAATATATACTCATGGCTACCATCATAGTATAGACCAAAGTTTATAGTCCCTTTAAGATATCTCATCACATGTTTTGCAGCTACCAGGTGAACCTATCTAGGTTGAACTAGATATTGACTCAGAGTGTTCACAGCAAAACAAATGTCAGGTTTGGTGTTTGTTAAGTACATCAATGACCCAATGATCTATCTATATTGAGTCACATCCATTAACTCTGATGAGTCATCAGCTAACAACTTTAGGTTGGAATCCATGGGTGTGGCCATGGCTTTGCATTCCAACATATTGAATCTTTTCAATATCTCTACTGCATACTTTCCTTGGTTGAGAAAGATTCCTTCTAAACTTTGCCATACTTCCAGACCTAGGAAATAATGCATTAACCCAAGGTCTTTCATCTCAAATTCTTCTGCAAGTTTCTTCTTTCTTTCCATAATCTGTTTCTCATTCCTTGTCAAGAATAAGTCATCCACATATAGTAGAAGGATGACAGGTTCATCTTCTACAACCTTGAGGTAAAGGTTAGGATCAACTTTACTCTTGGTAAAGCCCATGCTCATCAGGAAACTATCCATCCTTTCACACCAAGCTCGAGGAGCTTGTTTTAGGCCATACAGGTCCTTCTTCAACTTGCCTATGTGAGTATGTCTATCTTCAACTTCAAATCCTTATGGCTATTCTATGTACACTTCTTCTTTAATCACACCATTTAGAAAGGCCGTTTTCACATCCATCTGGTGTAAGTCCCACTCGATCATGGATGCAAGTGCCATGATAGCTCTAATCGAAGTATACCATGCTACTGGGGCAAATATCTCTTCATAATCAATTTCCTCTTTCTAAGAGAAACCTCTGGCCATAAATCTTGATTTATACTTCTCAATACTTCCGTTAGCTGCATGCTTTATCTTGTACATCCATTTCAAGGATACTATACTCTTTCCTTCTGGTTTGGGAACTATATCCCATACATCATTCTTGATTATTGACTAGTATTATTCAGTCATTACTTCTACCCATTCTTTTTCTGTATCGCTTCTTCGTAGTTTGTAGGTTCTTGATCTACAAGATCACACATCAAGGCTACATAGCCAGAAAAAGTATTAGGATTATTTCTTTCCCTTGTGGAGCCTTCAGGAGATCCATATCTTTCAGCCTCTTGTATAATCTCTCTTGTCCAAGCAGGCTTTCTCTTTTGTGACATCTCCATTGTAGGAGGTTCTTGTGGTTCTGCCATGTCATGTTCTTCAGAAGTTTCTTCTTCAGGGAGACATGCAGTTTCTTTATTTCTGGGAGGTGTCTCTTCTTCATACACTTCTTCATGTTGGCACTTCCTGGATCTCTTAAGGGCTGCCTCTTCATCAAATGTCACATCTCGATTGATTTCCATGTGATGGAGTCAATGAATGTAAATTATGAATGCCTTGGATACTTCACAGTATCTAACAAATATCCCCTTCTCTCTGGAAGGGTTCAGCTTGGTTCTTTTCTTTTTTGGTATATGAATATATACTAGACAACTAAATACTTTGAGGTTACTTACCTCAGGCTTCTTTCCCGTGAACATCTCTTCTAAAGTCTTGAATCCAAGAGCACTGTGAGATATTCTATTCTGTACATACACAACAGTTCTTGCTGCTTCTTCCCATAGATGCATTGGAAGATCTTGATCATATATCATTGTCTTCACTACCTCCATGATGGTTATGTTCTTTCTTTCCACAACCCCATTCTGTTGAGGATTGTAGGGAGTAGTTAGTTCCCTCTTGATTCCAGCATCTTTGCAAAAGGATTCAAACTCTTTTAAGGTATACTCTCCGCCATTGTCTGATTGGAGTGTCTTTATTTTCTTGTTTGAAAGATTCTCTATCAAGGCTTTGAACTCCTTGAATTTCTCAAACACTTCACTCTTTGCTTTCAAGAAGTATATCCAAGTCTTTCTTGAAAAGTCATCAATAAATGTGATATAATATTCAAAGCCACTTAAGGATGTAGAAGACATTGGACCACATACATCTGAATGAATCAATTCCAATGCACCTGTTGTTTTTGTTTCACTCTTCGGAAATGGATTGTTGATGTTCTTTCCCTTCGCACATCCTTTGCAAATGCCTTCATGCTTGATCTTCATGTCTGGTAATTTTGTCACTACTTTGTTCACATGAGGTAGAGCCTTGTAATTAATGTGGGCAATTCTTCTATGCCATAGTTGATCCAGATTTATGTTTGAACGAAATGAAAGAACATATACAGAATCATAATAACAAACATTTTGCAAAGATAACAAAGATACAGTAAACACATTTTCTATTAAATGAATGAAATAGAACAGACTGTAATACAATTGCTAGAATGGTGGTAGCTATCTCTGAGAAGAGATGTGGCTGCTACGCTCATTCATGCCAAGCTGAATACAAAATGAGGCCAAAGGGGCCTATTTATAATAAGAATGAGGTGAGAACCCCAAAAGTCCAAAATGTAACCCTAGAAGATGAACCGTCATAAAGTTTACGGCCCCACGGTGGTAAGTTGAACAGTCAACTTCCCGGGGTCATAACTTTTGCATATGATCTCCGATTTGGGCGTTCGATAGCTCGTTGGAAAGGTCTGTCTAAGCTTTACAACTTTTGGTCAACTAAATGTATATTAATGGCAATCATTTGGCCCCGAATCTCCAAAAAACGTCGTTTAGGGCCTCAAAACGGCCCCAGAAGTTTAGGACTCGAAATTGCAGAAAAATAACTAGGAAACTGCCACAATGGACAATTGTTTTGAGCTAGTGGAATAGGTGGGTGGCCACCGATCTCCATCTGGATCAATCCTCCCTCCTTAGGAAGCAATTGTCTCCATTCCGTCGAATCCCATATCATATCTCAAACTATGTGTTGAGTTGATCTTCTGGTGTGACATTTGTTGAAGTGAAGAGGCTGCTTTTCTTTGGAATCCCGAGAGGGCTATAATTGTTGCCTGGATGATTTGTTTCTGGATGAGCACCTTGAATGCATGGCCTTGCATCGTAGAGGTACTCGGATAGATGAGGAAACAATGGCTCTGTCTTCTTCTTGTGTCTGATGAGTAGAGACACCCTGTGCAGAGGGCGTGGAGGTCTCTGTGATCTTATGTTCTCCTTCAGACGCAATTGTGAAGAGAAATAATTTTCTGGTGTGGGAGCTTATCTTCCTACCCTGTGAGACTTTGTTAGGTGCAACTATCTCTGGGATCCAGTAGAGTCGTCCTCCCAAAGTGACAATGACACTGCGAGGCCGTGACTCATATACAACATAACGCTTCCACATATATGGTTGTCCTAAAAGAACATCACAAAATTTAAGTGGGGCCACATCATACAGTACCTCGTCTTTGAAAGCATTGATGTCATATGGTAGGAGGCATTATTGAGTAATGTGGATACCTTGTCCTTGGCTTAGCCAACCGATGCTGTAAGGTTGCGGTTGTGGTGTTGTAGGAAGCTCCAATCTCTTGACGACTTCTGCTAAGATCAGGTTCTTTTGGCTGCCGTTGTCAACAACAAAATGTAGAGGCATCCCCTTCACCCACATTTGCGAGTGGAATAGGCACTCCTCTGTCTCTGACTCTTTAGGATCCTCTAGTTGAATCTGTGCAGTAGCAACAGTGGAAGTGGGGTCTGCATCATTGATCTGCCTCCCATTATGTGCGCCTGTGGCATTGGGTTCAGAATTAGAATCAGGATCTGATTTTGAAGATTTGATCTCGACCACTAATGACTGCTTTGAGCGGCATTCATCAGTGTTGTGCCAAGGGATTTTATGAAATTCGCACCACTTACCAGTGCCCTTATTTGTCTTTAGATCTCCCTTCTTTGCTTGTGGCAGGGATTGGTTGTCATTTTATTTTGCTGTGTTCTGCGGGCCAGGGTTTCCCTTGCCTTGCTTCTGCGGTGGATTTGCAGGTCTAGAGTCTCGCTTGTTCTTTTGTCGGAATTTCTCCTCGATTTTGACAGCATACTGATAGGCAGATCCAAGTGAAGAGATGTTGAGGAAGTCCATCTCAGTTCGGATGTACCGATGTAGACCACTGCGATATTTCAGGATTAGGTGCCGCTCGGAGTCTTTGATACTCAGCTTTGTCCGCAGGGTATGAAATTTGTTGGTGTACTCCGACACCGTCTGGTCCCTTTCTTGATGCAGAATGGTCCATTTTGTGTACTGGTCATCATAGTTTCCCACAGGGTAATACTATTCCCTGACGGCATCTATGAAGGAGGCCCAAGTGGAACTTGTTTCAAACATTCCAGACTTGTCTGATGAGTTTTGCTCACAATAAGTACCCCACCAATTTTGGACATGGGGGACTACCTTAAGGAGTGCAAAGGTGATCTTTTCTCTGTTGGAAAAATTGTGGATAGAGAAATACCCTTCTAGAACATTCAACCAATTATCTAGGGCATCTGCATCGATATTGCCTTCAAATAAAGGAATATCAAAGTTAACTTGTACCTTGAAGGGAGTTGCATCTCCGAACCGGCTGCTCATTGAAGATGCACTTGCCATCGCCGGCATTCGCAGAAGGATTTGGGTGAAACTATCCATCATCTCGTTCCTCTGTCGCTCGAGGGCTTCCTCGAGCAGCGAATTGATAGGATCTACTGCTCCATCATCTCTCTTTTCTTCCGCCATGGGAGGTCGTTTGGGATGGCGAGAATGATCAAGTGAAACTAGTTCGAGACCAAACTCTGTATACTCGGATCTCGTCGGGGACATGCGCCAAGAAACAATCAAAGAGCAGATTGCTCTGATACCACTGATCTGGATTTATGCGTGAACGAAATGAAAGAACATATATAGAATCATAATAACAGACATTTTGCAAAGATAACAAAGATACAGTAAACACATATTCTATTAAATGAATGAAATATAATAGATTGTAATATAATTGCTAGAATGGTGGTAGCTATCTCTGAGAAGAGATGTGGCTGCTACGCTCATTCGTGCCAAGCTAAATACAAAATGAGGCCGAAGGGGCCTATTTATAATAAGAATGAGGTGAGAACCCCAAAATTCCAAAACGTAACCCTAGAAGATGAACCGTCATAAAGTTTGCGGCCCCACTGTGGTAAGTTGAACAGTCAACTTCCCGGGGTCATAACGTTTGCATACGATCTCTGATTTGGGCGTTCGATAGCTCGTTGGAAAGGTCTGTTTAAGATTTACAACTTTTGGTCAACCAAATGCATTTTGATGGCAACCATTTGGCCCCAAATATCCAAAAAAACGTCGTTTAGGGCCTCAAAATGGCCCCGAAAGTTTAGGACTCGAAAAATTGCAGAAAAATAACTAGGAAACTGCCACAATGGACAGTTGTTTTGAGCCAGTGGAATAGGTGGGTGGCCACCGATCTCCATCTAGATCAATAGTTCACTATGGTCAGTGGACTCATGAACAAAGGTTGTTTCTGAGTGCCCCTTGAGTTTATACAACCCTCCTTCTTCTTCGCCAATGATGATTGCATCTTCAATATTCTTTCCTTTGGGCCACATGAGTACTTGACCATCTATGAAAGCAACTATGAATCCTTTCTTATATAAACCTGAGATAGAAAGTAAGTTCTTCTTTAGACCAGGTACATATAATACATCTTTCATATTTAGGGGATTACCTGAATCAAGTTTGTAGATTGCTTCACCTACTCCTTTGATCGGATATTGATAGTCATCTCCTAGGGATACTTTCTGAGGAGAGCTCTTCTCTTTAAGTTTGGATAGAGTTTTCTTTTGTCCCATCATGTGATTTGAAGCACCACTATCAATAAGACAAGTGTCTTCTCCAGGTGTTACAGACCCAGAGAGTGTAGAGAATAGTACATACTCTTCTGCATCTTCTTCTCTTGCTTGTTTTCTTCGAGGTCCTTCTTCTTCTTCTTCTTCTTCATCTTCATATTCTGCTAGATGACCATGATATATTTTGTTGTTGTTGATCCTCTTCTTATATTCGTGCCTATTCATAGGACAATTTCAGGCAATGTGTCCTATCTTATCACAATGAAAACATTGAAAACCAGAGTAGTCTCTACTCGGAGGATTTTCTCTTATCCTTTGGATTTCTATGGAAGGTTGAGACTCCTTGAAATTTATTTTCTTGAAATTAGATTGACCTCTTCTTCTCTTGGTGTGAGTGGCTAGGGCTTGATCATCTTCCTTTAGTAAGGATTCTCTATTTGCCACTCTAGTCTCCTCTTGAATGCAGTATTCCCATAACATATAAAACTTCATGCTTTCTTTTCTAGCACACATCATCTGGATGAAGGATTCCCAGGGTCTAGTGAGACCATTGAAAGCAGTCATAACCATTTCATCTTCATCAATCTTATCTCCAATAGCTTCTAGTTGCTCTTTGATATGAGAAACCCTTGTGAAGTAGTCTTGGATGGATTCTCCATGACTCATCTTGATGCTCTTCAGTTGAGCTCTTAGATTCATCTTTCTGTTGATGTTTCTTCCATCATACATTCTAGATAGGGCATCATACATTTATTTTGGAGTCTTCTTGGATGACACTTGAGGGATCAAGTGATCCTTTATGGAGTCAGCAATAATCATTTTTTCCCTAATCATATCCTTCTTGTGCTTCTCGTTGGCTTCCGCTTCTTCAGGTTCTGTAACTTCTTATTTGACATAATTATCAAGATCATTCTCTTAAAGAATGAGACCAATCTTGTATTTCCATGCTAAAAAATTCTCTATGCCTTCTAGCTTGTCCTCAAGCTTAGTGCTTGGTGCCATCTTGTCAGAAAATCACAAAAAATTGAAATTCTATGGAATGAGAAACTGAACTTACCAGGAGATGCGCTTGAATGAGGTGAGTTGACTGGTGTGCTTGGATTCTGGAGATTTCAAGTCTTAACCTTCCAAATCAGACTTGCAAGATTCAGCTTCTACAGCTTCCAACAGTTTTCTAGTGCAACTGTCAAATTAGGGTTTGGATTTCCTAGAGACTCACACATCCAAAAACCTCGATTCCAGGCTCAAAAGATGCACTCTGGGAGGGCAAAACTTTCTATGCAAGTAGTTTTTCGAAACTCAAAAATTTTCCTTAAACCCTAATTTCTTTCGGGGAGAGAGAGAGGGCTATTTCACCTTGTGAAAGTTGTCCTATTCGGGCTAGCACTGATACCATATTAAAATTCCATATGCTAAGCTAAATCATCAGTATTTCATTCAATTTCATAACAAAAGCATATAAACAATATCACTGAAAGAAACAGTATCACAAGAACAACACAGATTTATCCTGGGAATACCCTAAAGGGAAAAACTCAACAAAATATTCCTCAATATAAATGCCCCAAAAGATAAAAGGTAAAACCAAAATATTGATCCTTCTCCTCCTCCATCTACTTCTCTCTCCTTCACTAATGCGCTACACAAGTGAGTGTGTGTGTTCCAAATGAGGAGCCTCACACCTCTATTTATATTCGTCCGTTCACTTTAATAATTAATTCAGACATGTAGGCTCGAGTAACCACAATTGGGGTCCTAATGACCCACCTTTACAATTTGAGGGGACTACCTCATGAATCTTATTAGTTCTTCCGATTAGAAGCATCGGAGTATAAAGAAATACAATTGGTTCTCCCGGTAGGACCATCGGGGACCACAAAACATACATATAGAATATTATTCGAAGTTACAATATTTCAACATAAATATTATGAAATCAAAAGGTGACATTGTCATCCACAATTCTAGAGAAGAGAAACCTTACTTTATTTGAAATCCTTTATTTCAACACTAGAACCTAATGATCCTTAGAAGAGAAACCTTGCTTTCAGCACCAAAGCCTAATGATCCTCAAGATGTTGTCATGGTAGAACAATACCTTAAAGACAATGAAGAATTTGTAAGAACTGCTCGTTATTGGAAGCAAACTTTTTCCAAGGGGGCACATCTTGGAATAATGGAACATAAGGTACAATTCTTGGTAGATATGGGAATTCCTGTAGATAGTGAGAACCATATTAAAAAATCATGGTGGTTACAAACACATGGCATTGGAGAAACTCTATAGTGGCTAGCTTCACATTTATTTTTTTTGAATGGCCTTTAGTTTCTCAAAAATATTCATTTAATCACTTTCATTTTCTGAGAAAACTTCATTTCATCAGTTTCAATTTCTAAGAAAAATCGATTTGATCAATATCAAAATAAAGAACTATAGCTTTGCTAAATTTTAGTTGCATCTTAATCTATTAATCACAAAATAAGGTTGATTATATTGAGAATGGAAAAGGGTTTCAATTATTCTTATCACTTACAATTATATTATAAATGGATTTTTTAATGTAGGAAAGATGATTGAAGCAAGCTATGAGTCAAAAGAAATAGTGGAAAAATTTTTGGTTGCCAAAAATGTAACTTACAACACCTTGAAGAATTTGGTACTGCTAGGGAGGAATTATGTCATAAGAATTGGAAGTGAATAAGAACAGGGTGGAAACATGGATTGAGTTGTGTTACCACAAAAACTAGTTCCCTAATTGAAAGAACTCAAAATGGGTTCTACCTAAGGGAAAATATGGAAAAAGGATAGTTGTAATGGTCCATAAGAACGACCCAAATTTTTTTATTTTTAGTTTTATTTAGGGTATCATCCTATCTCCACTACCCAACTCTAATGTTATTATGACAAGGATGAATTATCACATCCCATCAAGAGTGTAATGTATCCTACGACACATAGGAGAATGCAATCACATGATACTGAAATAATTTATAAGATCTTCTTGATTTAACATTTATTAATATCTCTCCTAACTAACTTGAATGTCTGGTTACGATAAACTCCTTTGTACACATAAAATTAAATAAGAATTACTTGGAATAACAAGATACTCTAATTATCACATTTAGACTATAAGGAAATATATAATAACTCACATTTATAATGTATCACATGACAACCATCTCTACCTCACAATTAATTTTATATCACAAGAATATTTCTCGAATCTTCCATACATATAGCAACTTTATTTCCCATCCATAAATATAAATATTTCCATTCATCCATCAATTCCAAATTTCTCCATAAAATATTTTCTTTTTAATTCAAATTTACAACAAAAACAATAGGTAAACAAAATGAATTTTCTTAATACAATCCTTTAAAGTAGCATGAGGAAAAATTATAATACTCTATAATTTGATAATGAATTATATAATATTAATAATAAAACCTTAACATATTTGACTTGAACATAAAAGTCTTAAAGAACCATCTTCAAACTAAAATATTGTGAGTTAACTTTTCATAATTTAATATATAATTATCCTAAAATAAATTCAAATATTTATTTTATTTAAAACATAAATATATAACTCAAGCAAGTACAATACATGTAAAGTGATTCCAATAATCCTAAAATATTTTATGCAAATTACATTCATATGATAAAAAAATGTAAACATAACAATATACATTTAAGAAGAACAATATATTACCACCATGAAATGAATCTAGGCTATACACTTGTTACACTCAAGTGAATCTTGTTGATCTACTCAAGCAAGTCCAAAAAAGGAGATAATATCTCAACACCTATTTTACTAATAAAAAATAATTCTATAAGCATGAGTATAATATATATAAGCTCTTAAAACTAGCATACCCCAAAAGCGAGGGAAATGAAGCACCAAAGAGAACTTCCATATGTTTTAAAAATGAGAGAAAGTTGTGTGTATGTAATATAATTTTATGCAATGAAATCAAGTCTGGAAAAATAAGTGAAAATAAGTTACATCAAACTTCTAAATCTCCACATAAGTGAAAATACCCCCAAAGGCGGGGAAATGAAACCTCGAAAAAATCAATGTCTTGTAAAATGAGAGAAAGTTGTGTGTATGTAGAAAATAAAATTTTATGTGCTTGAAAGCATATCTATAAAACGAAAGCTTTATGTGTTGGCACATCTCTATGACTGCAACAATCTCACAAAGTGTCAAATTTATAAAGCATATGCCATGAAATCACCTATCTTCATGAAAAATTGACATGAGGACATTAGATGTTGCAATGGTTGTAATAGAAAAAATCTGCAATTGTATTTTTTATTCATTTATGGTAATTAATCACAATGTTAAACTATTGTAAATAAAGATTTGTGTTAATTGAAATGCATAATCAAACTTTATTTGTGTCTAGATGAACTAGGGAGACTTATGGTAATTGTGCACGATTGTCTCTTACTAACTAATAAGATCACAATTACATACATTTCTTGATCATTCAATCAATAATTCAAAACAATGTCCAAAAATATCTCAAAGTGTTATGTGTCTCAAAGTGGTTTGTGGTGGGTCTACCGTGATGTGTATAAATTATATCTTGTTAGAAGCATCTACTTTGAAATTGAAGGCTTGATTAATGCTAGTTAATGTGAGGAGAAGAGCAACCACTATCCAATGTCTAATCTCTTTGAAAAGTTTTGTTGCATGACTCCCTAGCAGAAACATAGGTGCGATTCAACCTGTTAAGTGGATGTGCTACATGGGAAATATGCACGGTAAAATATCTTAGGTTACACACCATTCTAATGAAATATAACAAGTGATTCCATATTGTTCAATGGTATCCAATCAACAATGGTTAAAATCTTCCTCAATTTAATGCTCAATCCATTTTGATTCTGACATAATCTAAGATAAATTTGTTCTTGTTTCTTAAATGTACATTTATTTATGTTTATCAATAATTTGTCTCCATGCAACACTACAGGTACTTGGTTTATGATGTAAATGATCCTATTAGGTAAAACATGTATGTTTCTAAGATGCAAGATCATGAATGAATCAAAACAATGATCAACACTTCATCTGGCATCATTGTAAAGGTTGTAGGGGCATTAATATGGCCAAATGACATCACCATTGATTCAAATGGTCCTTGTGATCACATATTGAAGGTTGTCTTGCACGTATTCTATAGTTGTAAGCATCGAGTGGCTTTAACCAAATTTGAGGTCAATCTTACTAAATAATTTCACTTCTAAAAATTAAATGTAATAGGCTATTAACATGTGACAATACATATTAGTTTTTAATGGTGATATTATTCAAGTCAATAATATACACATAGTCAACATGCCATCTATGTTTCAAACTAATACAGTGTTAGGGTCATAAGGCTGTAGTGAGGAGGGGTGTATGTGCCATCTATCCAACAACTCTTGATTTGGCCCCTTAATTTCTCCATTTTTGAAGAATGAATCCCTACATAAAGCCTCGTTTTGAATAACAACTTTATGTTTCAAGTCGATCCCATGTTCAATCGAATGGATTGGATGGATTTGATGAGGTTCTCACAACAACTCAAGATAACATTGTAATAGCTCATCCAACTTCTTCTATTAATTTGACCTCTCCTATCAAACTAAAAGTATGTATGATGAGTTCCCATGGTCTTGATGACAATTAAAAGGTGTCAATTTCTCTTCCTTTTGGGGTCACAAAACGATAAAGGAAAACTATTATGAGGCATTGATGGTTGGGTATTTTTACGTCATCACCACACATGCTTAGAAATTTTTAGTAGTTAGTATTGGTTTTTTCATAGTTAATAGAACAAATATCAATAACAATTTTCCATAGAAAACTTTATTGGGGAAACTCTTCAAACACTCTCTCACATTTCGTGAATGACTCATAGAATAAATTTTGTTGACACACATATATGCCTAAACTTGAGGGACTAAGGTGGATTTGACTTTCTGATCTCTTTGGCTAATATGATTTAAGCATGGCAATTCAAACCACTTTACCTAACCCTAGGGGATTTTTGCATCCCACTAACACAAGTATGGATAAGTGAAAATAACCCCACACACATTTAGTGGAACTATGTTGATCTCTACTTCATAGATGTAATCAATTAATATGGAAAAGTCCGTGTTGCACTTTCCTAAGACACAAATATTTGTTCTTGTTGAGCCAACCAATGAGTAGGGTTCATGACATACACCCATAAATATATTTCTTATTCATGATCTTGTTCAAATTAATTAGTGAACAGATAAAAAAGTTGATATATTCTTTCACACAAACATTAGCATGCTTATATTGACAACTAAGCAACTCCAAATTCCCATTAAGTTTGTGACAATGTGTTACAAGGTATGGACAACTTGAAGTTGAGAAAAATATCCAAGTAACTAACTATTCAAGTATTTACAATCTCATGAAATGTCATTTATCATCGGGACACAAACATTTAATAGTCTTCGAGTCTATTTAATATTGTGTATAATGAACAAGGTACACACATTTCCAAATTGGAAGAGACAAACAAGATTATTTGTCTTAACTATTGGCCTTCCATGCAAATTGTTGAGCTCCTCAACTACATCAATACGTTATGTCTACAACAAGAGTCATTGCACTATGGTGTGTAATGCATATCATATGATTGAAATTTATGCCTATGTAACTAGCTCACAACACCACAAGTGTGTGACAAAGAATACTAGTGTGTTTATACAACAACATTACTTCACAAGTTTAATTTGTGCCAAATATTTGCCACTGTAATGTGCATTGAGCACCAATACCTTTATATTAACCTGCATATCAAAGACAACAACCAAATCTAGAAGTGAGTGCTTAAACAAATTCTTATTGAATCTCTCTCATCAACTCAATAAATCAATTATGCTTTGCCAAACTCTCAACCGTTTCATTATCACCACTGAACCAAAGAAAACCTTTTTAGACCATAGATCACCATTGGAACAAAGAAATCCTTTTTAAACCATAGCTTAAAATGAGTTTTTATTTACACAAGACCTTAAAATGTTGAATAGGACAATAATCAAAGACCCACCCTTCCAAAAGGATCCGTATGAGTTGTGTTGATAGATGAAGGATCGGCCCTAGAAAGAGTTAGCCAAGGGATTTATTGGGTGGTACCATATTTCTTTAAGGAATATGCCTTGGCTTGTTTGACACCTCGCCTCACTAATTTTGATGGAGACAACATCCAATTGAAAAAGCAAACAGAGGATGGATGGACAAAGATGACATCGATGCATGCGACATGCCCATGGTGGAATGCCAATGAGATGATTTGTACTGTAAGGCCCTTGTAGCAGAATTTTTAATTACTCTTAGTCTCCGCACATGATTCAAAGAGGGGTCCCTGGGCTGAGCATCGAGGGTGTTAATGATGCCCATATCACCCTTTCGGGCACATGGGTGAACTTACCTGGAGAGATGTCGATGTTGCATTAATTACCATGCATATAATTTGAATAGTTCAATTTTAATTCCCTTAATTAATTTAGGGTTGTTGTAATTGTATAAATCTAATTTTTCATACAAGCATATTAATTTCGATGATAAATATTTGACAGGAGCCCTGCAAAAGTGACGGATTTAACTTGTGAGTTCACAGTCACACAACAATGTTTTAAATGGCTAAAGTTGAGCCCATGCTGCACCAAATTCTTCATCGAAACTATCATGATTGCATTAACCTAGACTCAGAACATAGTGAAAACACGTTTTTCAACCTTATGTGCATAATCCTTCTATTGTGAGGTACATATTGCTTGCCTTTATTTTCCCATATGTTATTTCCTCCCATTTAATGTTCATCGCCACCAACTATACATCATACCTAATTGAGAGACTGATATGGATGCAAAAAGCCTACATGATATGGTTGTTGGCGATAAATATGCACCATATACACCCAAGGTGCATGGTTCCTTTTTAAAAGGAGTTGGATAATCTCTAGACCATTTGCACCTTAAATCCGACGAGTTTTCTGGCAAAAATCCGGTAGAAATTGTTCAATGGTTAGTTTTTGGTGATTGGAAATGCATAAACCAACGGCCCCAAGGGTAATAGAGGGTGCTGAATCCATTTTTCCAATAAAAATTGCAATTTTAACATTGGAATTCTCATTTTCAGCAAAAAATCGTATTTCCAGATTCCGTCCAAACTTGCCTCAAAAGGTGCAAATGGTCTAGAAATTAGCCAACTCCTTTTTAAAAAATTTAGTACAGAAAAACTCGTGATGTATCTTTGTTTTTGTCCATCACCATACTATTTTAAAATGTATATGTTTTTGTACATATAAAAAAAACCCAAGTTGTACCTATCCATCATCATCATCATGGAAACACGAGGCCCATCTTTCTTTCTTGTAATTTCAACAACTGAAAACCATAAAATTAATTTCATTATTGTAAGGATGAAATTGAAGCATAATTTTAATACTGGATATTTCAATTATCTTTAATAATTTTCACTAGAAAAATACGAGATGTTTTCAAAATTTTCGACTCCATCATTTTGGGATTTGAATATGTTTTCAATTAGTTATTGAAATATCAAATGATGCTCATTTTTATTAATAAATATTGTTTTGCATCCTGCATAAGTGTCCTTGAATGTGGTTTAGTAATATATTTTATAAAGTGTGATTACTTTATTATGTCCCCGACAAGGGGATATATATGAATCAGTCAAGGCTATTATTTGGAGTAATTTGTAAGAACTTTAACATAAACATAGAATTTTTGCTATAGTTTGTATCAATTATTTATGGGGAATTATTTAAATTTTGATTTATCTTGCTTCCTATTGGTTTATATAGGTGATGTAGGCCTGGGACTTTGTGCCCCAAGACCCGGCAGCAAGCTTGAGTAAGCATAAAATTATCATTTTGTCCCGGATATCCTATTGTGTGTGGATGAAAATACGGTGGGCAGACTGTTGTTACAGTGTTAGTTGTTTTTTTAATATATGAATGGAATGGCAATGGCCATGAGTTGACATTCAATCTCCGAGCTTTGAAAAACTTATTGCCATCCAGAGATTGGTATCTTGTATCTTGTTCCATACTACATGCGTTCAATTGGAACCGTGGAAATTCTTTGCAAATAGTGTAGCATGAGGCAAACACATTTGTATACCATACACACATTTTCCCTCCCTGCCTGAGCAACGCTCCCATGACAAACTTGAAGTCAAGCGCATGTCAATTGCCAAGTGGCCATTTAAAAGAAATGGCGAGCCATTCTATACCCAAGTCCGCATATAAGGGAGTGGCACGACCATGACCAACACAATCTTCAGTTCTTCTTCTGTTCAGCTGGCTTCATTGTTTGGTTGCTTGCTTTTCAACTATAGACTTCTATTGTTCTTGAAGTGTCAAATAACAAAATTACCCTAGCCACGTCAATTTCAAATAAATTTAGTCTTCATTTTTTGTTTTGTCAATTTTCTAAAAGTTCCTTTGGTTGTTGATCTTCAAGCCCTTCATCAATTTCAAGAGTAACCACCTCTTCAAGCATTTATAGGAAGCGTTCAAGCCTAAAGTCCAACATAAACATTCTTTCCAAACATCCAAGTTTTAAAGCCCGTCAAAACAAAGCCACAGGTACATAAGATGGGTTTGTTGGTGCTTAGATGAAGAAGTGTAAAAGGTTTTACCATTATAAATGCTGGCAGGATGAGACACAAGCTAATAAAATAAAAGGTTTTACCATTATAAATGATGGCAAGATGAGATGCATGCATATAAAATAAATCCAAATGTTGAGCTTATCAGTTGTGCAAGCAGCGATGAATATCAAACACTGACCTGCCCCAAATGTCCAAGATGAGAACCAGGTCATTGGCAATATCAGTCATATCAAGTGCTTCGCATCATACGCACAAGTCAATTGTAAAAATATAAAGGAAATGTTTATCTCCATGCTCATTTTCATCATCGGGTATATTGAACATAGCTCATCACTGTTAGCATTGGAGATTTTTACAGGGATCTTGATCCTTGGTGTAATAGCAGCCTATATGGTACAGTTTTGGGTCATTGCAAATAATTTTAGAGCATTCATAAATATTGTTCTAAGTGTTTCTCTTAATGTCTTTTCCAATGCACTTGACAATGCCACTGAGATCATTCTGCAGTGTTTCGTTCATCCTCAAGTATGGAATATCAATAATAGAGCATCCAATTGTGAAGCAAAATGCCAAATTCCTTCTAACATATTGACATATGGGATATTTCTTTCACCATGAACTATAAATATGTTAAGAGTCTCGAAATACATATGGTAATTAGTAAGTATTTCAAGGCATTTAGGCAGTCAATTGACAGTCGGAGGATAGATGAGAAGAACCAGGTGACAAAGTATTTTAAAACAAGGATCCACATCCTATTTTAAATAAAAATGAGGCAAGAAAGGCCAGTGAGTGAAGCAGAAGCAATCAGTCACTTCGTTTTCTGGCACAATGGAAGAAGCTGTGTGGTTCCCGCAAGAGGCGACTTTGATAGGCATCCAGTTTGGCCTTGCAACATCATCCAGAGAAATTGTAAGTGTAACTGGGCGCACGAAATAGAGAAGAATAATGGGCAATGGGGTCCTTGTTTACAGAGCAATTCTGAGGTAAATAATCTATTTTAACTTAGTTAAAACCCATTTTCATGCCAATTCAGTTGGAAACCACCTTTGAACTCTAAATGTAAAGAATCTGCATGTATGTTATTCAGGTTAAACAAAATATAGCACTTGTTTTTACTTTTTTTGGTTGGGAGTACACTTTTTACCAGTTATCAGCCTTAACAACTCTCTGATCCTTGGTAATGAGCTTATAATTTTCTTGTTCCGAGCATTGAAGATTCTCGACAAAACTTGGGGTGGGGTGGGATGGGATGGGATGAAGAGGGTTTAATAAAATTTTTTGAGCAATTCATGAACTGAACTGTTTTCCTTTGAAAGTTACCACCCAACCACTTGCTAAATAATTGACATTGTACTGGAAAGGAAAGGGCTCTTTTGTTGAAAGATAGAAATCAGGCATAATCCAGGTTCATTTCCCCAAAGTAGCATCATGCAGAGAATTGTTAATTTAAGAGAATTACCAATTCCACAATAACTCTAAAAATCACGGTTATTGTAACTTCTCTTGAAGTTTCCTAGAAATTTAAATTTATTAACGTCATCATCTTGGAAAAGGACCAGCCTTGCTTCTTGCAGCACTAATGTGAAGGATGCTGACGCCATTGTCACAGATAGTTTAGACTACTATACGCGTTTTTTTTCCATAAAGGCAGTGAATTCCAATAGTTGGTATTAAGTTCTAATTTTACAATAAGATGCTTAGAGTTATTTATTGACAAAGGTTAAATGCTCATGGTCCGATGATTACTTAATTGGAAGCCATGCTTTAAATTATACAGTACGCCTTTTTATTCATAAAGACACTGAATCCCAATACCTAGTATTAAGTTATGATTTTACTATAAGATGTTTATAGTGGTAGTTATTTATTGAGAAAGGTTAAATGCGCATGAGAGGATTACTCAACTTGAATCCATGCTTTAAAATATACTCAAATTTGATTGATTTCATACAAAAAGCATTGTGTGCAAGGAGATGCACAACTCTGTACATTGGATTTCTTGGACTGCCACTTCCCCACCTCCGGCGATGCACAATTCTGTATAGTGGATTTCTTGTCTTGCCTTTGCACCATGTCGCCGTAGGATGCGGCGTCCACATAGAAACTCTCTTCTCTTTCACCTCAAAGAACTTAATGAATATATTACTTATATATCAATTCCAACCCTAGAAAATTTATATGAACTCAACTTTCTCCCAGCTCTCTAACACAAATATTGAACATTGAATAGACTGAGGGAAGCCCCATGGTTTTTCTCTAACAATGGATGTGTTTATCTCTTCTAACTATATTCATCCTAAGTTCTATCAATCCAGTAGAGTACAATCTTGATCAGGGAATTGTCAATATATACAATATTACAGCTGGATTGCAATCTCCAATCTTGTTTTATTCGAAAAAGCATCTTCGTCTCCTTCGTCGATGAAGCGGCCCAATGTCGGTGCGATATTCACAGCTAAGCACTTTTTTATCTCGTCAATAAAGGCCACCAAAAGATAGATAAAAAAATAATTAGATTTTAGTAGTAATGAGTTTATCTTTTAGTGGTTTATAGGCATATGGTATTGGTTAATTCATGGTATTATGGTATTTATATTGATAAAGTTTATTTTAGGGTTTGAAGAATTAATTTTTAAATTCTTAATGCGATTAGCTTTATTATAGAATTATTTATGGCCTAGTTTAGTTGACTAAGGATAATGGAATTTATCACCTAGGATAATGGAATTTATTGTCTTACTATATAATATATGCAAATTTGATTTCATACAAAAAGGTGTAACATTGGCATTGTCATGCCATTTGTTTTTTATTTCATACAAAAAGGTGTAACATTGGCATTGCCATGCCATTTGTTTTAATGTCATGCAGGTGTAACATTGGCATTGTTTGTAAAGCCTTCACTAATATTTTTTTATTTTTCCAAATTGATTAGGTTGAGTGAGATGGGGTCGCTTCTCTCCTAATGATGATTTCATTTTCACCGGTTTATGCTCTCAGATTAGCCATCTACCTTCAACTGTCATGAATGACACATCAAAAACAACGACCGAATTGTTTTGAAATTTTTATAGTTTTATGTTTATTTTGATTAATTATGGTATAGTAAAATGTTTATCAAAATTTTAGGAAATGATAAAATATCTTGCAATGTCTAAATATATTAGAATGATATTTATTTTTAATTTGAAATTTCATAATATAAATATTTTTATCATATCATAGTATATTTGAGTAAGAGGTAAAATAATTTTTAATTTACATATTTTTATTATACATTTGTGTGTTTTTTTAAATATATATGTATAGTTGTTACATAAAGTCCATATGGTTTTTATATTTGATAAGTGTGTTAAAATAATCTATGTAATGTGTATTTCATGAAATGAATTTTTCATTTTCACTCAAGTTATTGAGGAAGGCTTGGAATTTGACGGGCATATGCCTCCAGTCAAAATACTATTGAAAATCTTAAGAAACCGTTTCAAAGAAGGGGCAAATAATTAGGTTGAACTTATTTTCATGATAAAAAAAAAATTCAAAATGTTATTAATTTTTATTAATAGGTTTTTTTTAAATAGGTGTATACTTACATAAGTGGTTATTATGATATATGTAATAAAGGAAATTGTTGTCTTACTTTACTAAAACTTTTCTATTTGATTGAAGGGTAGGTGGTGAGTTTTCGATCAAGGAGGAAGGTTTTGCTTTCTTTCAATTTCTTCCTTTTCTTATATTGGCTTAGCATTATTCAAATATGGAGTATTTCCCTCACTTTCATTGCCTTTCTTTTTCCTTGCTACCCTTCCTTTGGAGGATAACTTACTTTTCAAGCCCAAATGTGCAACTCCAAGAGAGAGGTGGGTACCATTTTAGAAGGAGAAGTTAGTTTCGAATTCTGATACTCTGATACTGGAGGAATTAGCTTAACCACCCAACAACCATTAACAATTTATCATTTAGCTAATAAAAAATGGTTCATCCCCACTTTGTATTTAGGCTTGTCTTTATGTCCTTCATGGCCTATTTGAGATGTAGTAGTCATTCTCGCAAAGCTGGTAAAGCTCATCCTCACTTTGGATCCTTTGAAATAGAACTTGAGTCTAGAGTCTTCTAAGTAGTCAAATCTCTACCATCTTCAAAAGGATGCCTAAGTATGCTATAACAACATTTATTCTATTTTTATTGAGTTTTAAGTAGGCTACAACAAAATTTAATCTATTTTTATTGAGTTTTATTTTTTTTCATAGGCAATTGGAAACCACTAGCTATCACTGATGCAATGTCGGGGACGTTGCCACCTTGTGACTCTTGTATTCAAATATATAAATTGTTTCGAAAGGTTAGTAAAATAAAATCTAAAATATTTTGAAAATTTTTATCACATATTATTTTACTTTATATTCAAACTTTAATATTATTCATTTATTTTATAAAATATTAAAAATAAAATTGGACTGAAATCAAGTAAGTAAATAAATATAATCTCGATAATGGTTATATTGTTACATTCAATATATTTAAACAATAAGTTGTGATAATTTTATTTTTTTAAATAATTTTAGCAAATTCATATACATATTTACTTTTTTTTGTAATTTTAATTTCCATTATTAATAAATAGAATATTTTAATTATTAAAACTACTTTTTTATAATTATAATGCAGTTTTATAAGTATAATGCAGTTTTCTTTTTTGTAATTTTAATATCCATTATTTTTAAATAAGATATTTAATTATTTAAAAAAATTTATAATTATAATGCAGTTTTGGCATTTCAAATCATTTTCATTCATTATGTTTTACACTTTTCAAAGCTATTTGATGACTAATTTGTTGGAGTTTTTGGATCTATTAGAATGTATATAATATGTACACTTTGATATATGTGCTTATGGGTTATACAGAGTTATATCAACAATATGTGTTTAGGGATCGCTTTTCTTCACAAGGTTCTTACGGAGTTTGTCTATATAAAAATATGATTGAGAGATTATGTAATGAGATTATTATAAATAAATATTTATAATGATTAAGTCATATAAATTTAAATAATTTAAATATATGATATTATTGGTAAGTAATGCAAATGTGTTAGTATGATTTGGATGGAATTATTATAAATTATGTATAACCAACATAACTATTTAACTTATATATGTATATATGTTTTTATCTTAAAATTGTGTCATGTATATGTGTTGGTGTGTTATGTTATTATACAAAATGAAAAAAAAATAACATATCTAATATAAAAATATCAGAAAAACAAAGAAAAAGGAAAATGTAATTTGATGTTTGTAAATGTTGTAAGTTCTTAAAAGCAGGAGTTAAGATGAGTCCATGTTAGTGAACATGTAACTAATAAATGAGAACTCCTACACCATCATAAATTTATCTTCATTTTGATCTTCCTTTTTCACGGTGATAGCTTTTACTTGGAAAGCAATTTAAACCGGGATGTCTTAAGAATCCTTCATTCGCATTGATCTTAATGTTGATCTTCCTTTTTCATGGTAAGATTTTTTACTCGAAAACAATAAGTGGCTGTGTTAAGAATCTTTAGTTTGTTTGTTTACTCATGTTAGTCAATTAACCATAAAATATTAGGTGTTAGTCAATTAACCATAAAATATTACATAATACTTTTTGTTTGGGAATTTTTAGAATCTTCACTTTTTTTTTTTAATATTACCTAAAACCAGTATTTAAGCTTTTTATCTATAAGCATGTTGTTAGTCCTCCAAGATTCATATGGGTGTGTGCAAGAAGTTGAGGGACCTTTTAGATGCAATGGTGGAGTGAATTCAATCACTGTTAATCCAAAAAAAAGAAATCATCCCAAGCAATCCCGAACCTGCCAAGCCTAGTCTCAGGGCTGGCAATAGGCATGCCAACTAGGATAGTAAGACAAATCGCGCCTCCGTTTTAGTGAACAAAATCGCGTGTGCGATTTCATTCACTAAAACGGAGCCGCGATTTGGAAAGCCTGTTTTTTTTTTAAAATTGGCCGAGGCCGTATTTTTCTCCTCACCGCACGACTATTAGAGCAAGGAGGAGCAAATCTCGACTGGGCAAATGCAATTTTGGGTGTTTCAAATCCCTCCATCTCCACCTTTGGATAAACCTCCCCTTTGTGAGGTATTTTCCTCATTTCTTTTCATGTTTTTTTCTCTTTCTTCATCAATTTATTTGCCCTAGATTGAAAAATTAAACCATATTAAATTAAATTATGGCCAATTGAAACAAAAACCCAATGGAATTGGCCAATTGAAACAAAAACCCAATAGAATTGGCCAATTGAAACAAAAACCCAATGGAATTGCCTAATGGAATTGGGCAATTGAAACAAAAACCCAATGGAATTGCCCAATGGAAACAAGAACCCCAATGTAATTGGCCAATTGAAACCAATTCCCCAATTTAATGATAAAAATTAAATAATTTTGATTATTTAACAAAATTCATACCCAAAATTTCCATGCCCAATGGAAACCAAAACCCCAATTAACTCAAAAAACAAATGAATTTCACTATTTCCATATGCATATTCACAAGGATCCTTGTGAATCCATACCAAAATTCACAAATAAACACCTTATAATTCTGATGAAACTTCTCGAAGTTTCTCTTCCAAGAACATCAATAAACAACTTATAGTTTTGATGAAACTTCCCAATCCAAGTGTCAAAATAAGGTATAGAAGCTTCCCATGCTTTTAACAAATATTTCGTCTTGAACGAAGGGTACTTTTTGGTTAAGGTCAAGACAACAAAGTTCAACAATAGACTTTACAAACGTGAAGATACATAGGTAGGTTGATGTATTTGATTAAACATTCCAATCACATACTAGATCACACATGATATTTAATCCAGTGGAACCCTTGCAACCATAAAATCCATAAAGTTCTGCTAAATAGCCTTTGGAGTCCAAAAAACATCACACTACAACAAATAATTGCATATCTAACAAAATTGTTGCCTATACTAGGATTGTATTCATCAACAGCATATTATGCCACCTATTCTAGGGTCTAGTTGCTGCCTCTACCCGCATATTGGGAGCTGGTCCTACAAAGGCAATAATCAACACCTCACAATTTCGACGAAACTTCATAATCCAAGCCTTAAAATAAGCTAGAGGAGCTTTGCAATCAACATATGCACTCAAGACACTTTATGTACACATGCATGTACTTAAAAATTGGAATTAATACTTGAATTTAGGACATAAATATGAAATGAAAAAATGTTAAATGTTTATTCTTTACTATAAAATTCAAGATCAATTTTTAAATTTACATGATAGATTTAGTTTATATGTCATTACTTATACAGTTTTCAGTTCTTAGATATGTCATTATATCATGTGTTTATATTTCTAATGATATTTTATTTGTATTTATGATTGCAGTGGCTACTATGGATCATAACAATGCGGAGATACTGAGATTTATTGTCCATTTGAGAGAGATTGGTTTCGCTTGGAGGGCTGGAGATGAGCTCCACCGCTCCTTGTCAGATTCATTATTGTTTATTGTTGATACGATCGCAAGATCGAATGATGCTTTGTATAGCATCACATCTTACAGGGAGAGGAAAAGACAACAATATGCTGATGGGTTAAGTTACAATGAGGTAAAAAAGCTGAAAATGACAAAACAAGCCATCTATTCATTGTTTAGACTGCCTGGGATGGATGACATTCCAGAGATCAGTAGGCCACATATTTCTATTGAGTGGTGCACTTTTCCACCCATCAAAAACAATTGGATGGATAGGTGGTACATGGTTTTTGACATTCCCCCTCACAACAATAGGGAAGTACCGATGTACTTCCTTCGAAAATTGTATGCAGAGTTTGTGATGGGGAAACATGTCAACTATTTTGACATGTTGGGATTCCAGGGAGTTGGTAGGGGGATGCCCCAACACTGACCCCATGCTAGGCATAAAGATGCAAATCCACAGATAACTCCACCCTGTGCCTAGCTGATGAGGGCAGACATCCCTCTTGCATGTAACATGGTTTCCCAGACATATGAGGCATTTTCGACTCTAGCTGAGATGGTCTCTCGACACACGACCAATATTTACCAGAAAGTTCCCTCTTCCTCTGCTGGTGTACAACCACCAGCTTCTGATGGTGGAGGGACATCTATTGATGGGGATAGACCGACATACCATGTGCCTCAGAGTGAGCCACACGTCTGCACATTGTGTGGGGGACCCTGTTATGGTCCTGGACCAAGACATGGTACCACTACGATGATTGGTGGTCAGGTAAGGACATTGTTTTAAAACTCTGTTATTGTTCAATTTTTAATTGTTCCATACTATATCTAACATAATAAAAGATTCGTAATATATATGCAATATTTACTCTTGCAGGAGATTGATGCCTCTCACGGGGTGGTACTACACCTGGTGTGGTTGTACCCGAGGCCCAAAGAACCACAATTGAGGTAATATTTAAACACTTGTCATTTTGTTATTACATATAATTTTGTTAATGCATGTGTTAGTCTTGATTAATTTATTAAAATGTCTAATATTTACAATTTTTGAAGTTGCAGGAACCCCACTTAGAACGTGATGCTGGAGACATTGATATCAACAACATAGTCCAAGGTGGAATTTACGACTACTTGAAGAATGTAAGTACATGGGTTATGATTGAATCTTGTTCGAATTATTTAAATTTATTACTATACACTCCGTTATAGATCGCTAATGTAAATATAATTTTTAAACTTGCAGATGCTAGGGGCATCTGAAGAGGGGCAAGAAATTGATGGAAGCGGTCACTCCCATGGTGGAGATATGTCCTAGGAAGGGTAAGTATATTACAACATGTTATTTTTTCAGTACATATTATTCCATCCATTCAAATCCATGTCTAACTATGGTAACACATTATGAATGCATACGTCATCGTAGATCCTTGCACTGCCTCTTTAGTTTGGATCTCCCCATAGTCCAAACATAGATAAGGGGGTTGTTAACACCAGACGAGGTCCCTATTCCTTGAACAGAGCGGGTGTGCATGAGGATCAACCTACTCATCCCACGATAATGTGCACACTTCCAATGGCAGTTGTTGGTTAGCTATGAATTCACTTCACAAGTGGTTTTTCTTAATGTTATTTTCGCATGTTTACAGTATCAGGATGTAGAGTCATCCGTGCGAGACCTTAGTGGGATTGTTGATTTCGCTGTCAATGCTGCATCTACAGTAGGGGTAAGTCATAGTGAGGTATATCTACTTGAATATTTGTAATTGTACATTTCATTTATATTGTTTCTGGACATGCACGATGTCTAACTATTTAATCATTTGGTGAATGTAGGCACACCCTGGTCCATTAGTGCATGCAACTGAGGTTGATGTTCAATCCACGGTTCCTCTTACTACTGAATAGTCACATCCTAATCCCCTAGAAATGGTTTTTTCAGTGAGATGTTCATTTTTTACATAATTTATTAGTACTTTCTCGTTCATATACATGTTGATAATTCTTGAGATAATTGACATATTTTTTTATTTGCAGAGAAGCATGGCAGAGAGGCTCACTGCAAGGTGGAGGACAGCAGAGGCACCTACACCCTCGACACCACAGGCACCTATACCCCTGACGGATGTAGTGAGTCTTTGTTTTATTTACAATTGAGTCATATTTTAAATTTTCAAACTTTGTTATTGATGGACAATACTAGTTCAGTTACTTGATCAAGAAATATTGTCATTGATTTGCAGTCTCCAGAGATGCACAGTGGTCGTAGATAGAGCCGAAGAGCATCAGGGTTCAGGAAAAACAAGAGAAAGTTAGGTTTTTGATGTGTTAGTCCAGGACAAATATGTGTTTTTATGTACAATTCGGAGTTAGAGTATAGGGGCACGGTCGAGGACAGATGTACTTTTTTTGCACATGTACATCAAATATGTTTTTGATACCTGTACATTGATAAGCCATAGATATGCCTTCTATTTTTGTATTATAACTTTCAAGATATAAAAAATATTTCATATCAAGGCTCTTGAGATATTCATGGTTTAGTCTTTTAAGTGTGATTATACATGTGTGGCGAAGAATGTTTCTATGTGTAATGTTCCCAATTTTTTATAGATTTTACAATTGCATAGAGATATCAGTTATAAATTTGAGAATAATGCACAATTACAATAAATTACGTAATGACAAAATTGTACATTTTAATTGTTTTTTACCACGATCCAATTGCATATACAATGTTATATTAATAATGTCAAATTGTATTAAAAAATATGGAACATAGGTCTAATACACATTTAAGCACCTAGCACAGCTAAGCAACTGATCCAACTTGGTGGAATACAAAAGCACCTTACCCACATAACAACCTAACAAACGTTTAAAGGATGCACGAAGTTGACACACTTAAGTGATGCACCAGTGTGGTCTACATAAATAAAATTATTGTTTGGCATGATGTCTTTCATCTAACGAATACATGGGATACAAATCAAACCTAAAAGTATGTGAGTATTATAAGGTTGATTCAAAATAATGGTTATGACTATATCCTGCACATTATGTATGTCTTGCACATTATTTTATCATTTTGTTAATGTATATGGCATTTCATGAATGGCCTCGAGTAACAACTTTGAAAGAGATGAAAGTTATGTATGATTAATGTACATGGCATTTTTGAAGCATTCGTAGCGTGAAGATATACATATTTTGTAATAATGGCGTAATAGAATGGCCACTTGTTTCTAAACATAAACATGTTCCATTACATGGTTATTGATGTAATGGCATTGTCTTCTCCTACATTTCATCGTACAAATGCTCACATCTCTTGTATGAGGGGAAGATCTACAATCACCTTCAAGCTGACCTTTATGTGCAAAAATTTCACATTCGCTTACTGATCAAAACCCTAGTTTCCAAAATTGACAAAAAAAAATGATCCCTTGTCCATGGACCCAAAGTAGAGGGCCACTCTAGAACTATCGCGATGTACTAAATCCAATGGAGCTGGCGGTTCATCAATCCGATCAATGGTCATCATTCTATGGAACATTGAATCCCACCTCATACAGGCTTTTAGGGACACCCGTTGAATCCCTAACCGAGGCATAGAGTGTAAACCATGCATTAAAAAGGGATTTCAATGGGTTGTGCAAGCGTTTTTAGGTAGGTTCCATGTGGGAACACTAGCCACACAATCACAGTCAAGGAATTTGCAAAGCCGACCCATATGTGAAGAAATTGGACATTCACTTACTGAGCAAAACCCTAGTTTCCAAAATTGATCAAAATAATGGTCTCTTCTCCATGGAAGTAGATTAGAGGGCCACCCTAGCACTATCTCGATGTTCAGAATCCAACAGAGCTGATGGTTTGTCGATCCAAGCAACGGTCATGATTCTATGGCATGTTGAATCCCACTGCCTGTATATTTTCAAGGACACCTGTTGAATCCCTACCTGGGGCATAGAATGGAAACCGTGCATCAAAAAGGACTTTCGGTGGTTCATGCAAGCTTGTTTAGGAATGTATTATGTGGGAACGCAAGCCACACCTTCACGGTCAAGCAATATGCGAATTTGACTCCTATGTGCAAAAATTTCACATTCACTTACTCAGCAAAACCCTAGTTTCCAAAATTGACCAAAATAATGGTCTCTTCTTTATGGAACCAGATTAGAGGGCCACCCTAGCACTATATTGATGTCTAGAATACAATGGAGCTAACGGTTCGTCGATCCAAGCAACGATCATGATTCTATGGCACATTGAATCCCACCTCCTACAGGCTTTCAGGGACACCCGTTGAATCCCTACCCGGGGCATAGAATGGAAACCGTGCATAAAAAAGGGCTTATGCTGGGTCGTGCAAGTGTGTTTAGGCATTTGTTATGTGGGAACGCTATCCACACCTTCATGGTCGAGCAATATGCGAATTTGACCCCCATGTGCAAAAATTTCACATTCACTTACTGAGCAAAACCCTAGTTTCCAAAATTGACCAAAATGATGGTCTCTTCTCCATGGAACCAAAATAGAGGGCCACCCTAGCACTATCCCAATGTCCTGAATCCAACGGAGCCAATGGTTCGTTGATTTGAGAAACAGTCATGATTCTACGGCATGTTGAATCCCACCTCCTACAGGCTTTCAAGGAGACTTGTTTAATCCCTACCCGGGGCATAGAATGGAAACCGTGCATAAAAAAGGGCTTTCGGTGGGTTTTGCAACTGTGTTTAGGCATGTGTTATGTGGGAATGCTAACCACACCTTCACTGTCAAGCAATATCTGAATTTGACCCCCATGTGTAAAAATTTCACATTCACTTATTGAGCAAAGCCCTAAAAATGGAAACCATGCATAAAAAAGGGCTTTCGGTGGGTTGTGCAAGCATTTTTAGGCACCTGTTATGTGGGAACGCTAGCCACACCTTCACGGTCGATCAATATGCGAATTTGACCCCCATGTGCAAACATTTCACATTCACGTACTAAGCAAAACCCTAGTTTCCAAAACTGACCAAAATAATGGTCTCTTCTCTATGGAACCAGATTAGAGGGCCACCCTAGAACTATCTCGATGTCCTAAATCCAATGGAGCCGATGGTTCGTCGATCCAAGAAACGGTCGTGATTCTATGGCATGTTGAATCCCACCTCCTACAGGCTTTCACGGACACCTGTTGAATCCCTACCTGGGGCATAGAATGGAAACCGTGCATAAAAAAGGGCTTTCGGTGGGTTGTGCAAGTGTGTTTAGCCACCTGTTATGTGGGAATTCTATCCACACCTTCACGGTCAAGCAATATGCTAATTTGACCCGCATGTGCAAAAATTTCACATTCACTTACTGAGAAAAACCCTAGTTTCCAAAATTGACCAAAATAATGGTCTCTTCTCCATGGAACCAGATTAGAGGGCCACCATAGCACTACCCTAATGTCCTGAATCCAACGGAGCCAACGGTTCATCGATCCAAGCAATGGTCATGATTCTGTGGCACGTTGAATCCCACCTCCTACAGGCTTTCAAGGACACCTGTTGAATCCCTACCCGGGGCATAGAATGGAAACCATGCATAAAAAATGGCTTTTGGTGGGTTGTGCAAGCATTTTTAGGAATTTGTTATGTGGGAATGCTAGCCACACCTTCACGGTCGAGAAATATGCGAATTTGACCCCCATGTGCAAAAATTTCACATTCACTTACTGAGCAAAACCCTAGTTTCCAAAATTGACCAAAATAATGGTTTCTTCTCCATGGAACCATATTAGAGGGCCACCCTAGCACTATCTTGATGTCTTGAATCCAACAAATCTGACGGTTCATCGATCTGAGGAATGGTCATGATTCTATGGCACGTTGAATCCCACCTCCTATAGGCTTTCAAGGACACCTGTTGAATCCCTACCCGGGGCATAGAATGGAAACCGTGCATAAAAAGGGTTTTCGGTGGGTTGTGCAAGCGTGTTTAGGCACCTATTATGTGGGAACGCTAGCCACACCTTCACGGTCGAGCTGGATTTGAAGCATAAGTCCATCGGATTTGAAAAAGTTGAGTTGGACATTAAATTGATTCTGAATTGAGTTGTGACAGTAAGATAAGATTAGGATTAGGATTAGGGATTCCTAGGTAGGGTTATGGTTATGGGCCATGCATGTTAAACAATAATACCTAGTTAGGGATAGGGTTTACCAAGTTTGGCCTTCGTTGGCATCAAATGCATTGTCCATCTTTGGCATAAATCTCTTATTATCTTTTATTATCTTTTAAGTAGAAATGAAACTTTTAAATAAAAATAATGAGATGAAATTCCAACACTACTAGGCACTACCACTTTGGCAATGGACATGCGGGTATAAGAGGTGAGTTGTCAAGAAGGAAATTATACAAGCCTTAAAACATAAGTTTATCGTTTCAGCATCTTGTTTCCATCATCCTAGTTGTATATATCGGCTGAAAACATTGACAATATTACCTACTTGAAAAATTAGGGTTTTAGTTCTGTAAGAGAGCCTACAAAGAACTTTGATAGGTATGACCTACAGAGGTACATGTATGTATTCTAATGTTATGTATATCATGTGAATGAGATCTTGAAATGTTCATATGATTGATATATATGGTTTATTGATCATACGTAAAATTTGGCATGTTCATTAACTTGACATACAAGAGAATTTTTGGCATATTTATAAACAACATTATGGAAAATTTCGCATATCAAGAACAAAAAATTGACATATTCATAAGAAACATACATGGGAAAATTAAAATTATGATACATACGTCATCATGCTAGATCCTGCCTAATATCATACAACCAAGGCCTCTGGGTCATCTCGTATAATGATGGTCTCCACTAGTCTCTCGTGTTATGTATCCGATAAGAAGTTGCGTACAAGAACACAAAATTGACATATTCATAAGAAACATACATGGGAAAATTAAAATTATGATACATAGCTCATCATGCTAGATCCCACCTAATATAATACAACCAAGGCCTCCGGATCATTTCTTATAATGATGGTCTCCATTAGTCTCTCGTGCTATGTATCCGGTAAGAAGTAGCGTACAAGAACACAAAATTGACATATTCATAAGAAACACACATGGGAAAATTAAAATTATGATACATACCTCATCATGCTAGATCCCACCTATTATCATACAACCAAGCCCTCTGAATCATCTCTTATAATGATGATCTCCATTAGTCTCTCATGCTCTGTATCTGGTAAGAAGGAGGGTACCTTCAATGAATTCCAACTAGGCATTGTTCGTACCTAGAGGTTTGTACCAATGATTAAGTTGGTAAAGTGATACACACTTGCACCTGGTTTGTAATCCCTATAAACATATCCACCCTTCTTTCTTGCATTGTTTTCATGTGTAAGATATTCAGCTTTAACAACCATAGACCCGATGGGGAAGTGGTTGTTTTCATCATCAGTCATGGACATAATGAGGGTTTGCTTTCCCTCTATATAACGTGCCAACCAGTAATCACCACCCCATTCACTATCTTTTGAGGCAACCACTACGTATATGTGTCCTGCATAGTATGATTGTAGGTATATGAGCAAATATTTTTCGTGTGATACAAGGCCATTAATGTTAAGGAAATGCATCATACCAGGTTGTACAAGGTCTGATACATGATCAAAATCTATAGAAATAGACAATTAGTCTTCTTCCAACAGAGTTAACTCAACAACTGCACACTGATCAAGTGGAAGTGATATGCGATCCCATCCATTAACCCAATCCAATGATTCACACACATCCCAGTCACCATCACAACAAGGCGGGAAAAAACAAGATAGTTTTCTGGTCCAAATTTCAAATACTAGGTTATCAGAGCTTCAAACTGAATGAAAGCCACGAGCCCTAGGAACAGTCTTGCATTCCCATGCATGTGAATGATCTATGTCTACCACCTCCCAAAAAAATCTCTCCACGTGTCTCTTTCTTGTGGATTCTACTCGCATAGCTGATTCCTCTCCCATTACTGACGTGCACCACCTGACTATAGATTGAGCATTTAGAATAGTAGATATTGTAGATAATTTCAATTCCTCTCTTCGTAGGGATGTTTTGACACATGCTCCAGCTCCATCATGCTCTCCTTTACCATGCCCAGTCTCAAAATAGTTCCACATATGTGGAACTTTGTAGTTTTTATGCAATGAACGCAACCATTGAAATATGCGTGCATTTTTGAACTAACTAGCACATCCATCAGACCAAATCCAGTGTCGATCCATCTGTATGTTCCTACCCTTCAAATGATCATAGAACATGATGAAGCAATGACGTACATAGTGGAAGTCATGGCACCTATCATCACTTATGTAGAAGTGATATTCCTTTAGAATTTCTCTTTGCTATTCACTGCCATTTGGGCCATGCCGATATGTGATATGCACCATCAAGGAAACCTGCTCAGAGTGACAATATTGACTTTGGATCTCATTTTGAGGTTGCAGAGTGTAGTTCTCGGCAAAATCAACAACTAAAAGTATAGTACCATGAGGAAATGTATCTCTGCATATTCTAAACTTCTCATCCTGCCATCATGCCAAGTGGACATGCTGAACATATTGACGTGTCTTTTCAATAAATTCCTTGATGAAGACACTAACTTGTACCTATTGACACAAAATGATCTCAATATCAAGTTTTTTGTAAGTAAGGAATGAAATGCAACTGTTCAAAAATAAATTTATAGATAAATGCATGTACCTGAGAAGTCACCAATTGTATTTTTTTGCTTTCTTTCCCTGGGACTATTTCATAGCTAATATATTTGAAACTTTTCATGTCTGTAACCATATTCCCAAATTCATTGTCTCCAGTCTCATGCATACATTGGTTCAATAATGCCATTCCAGCACAGTTCGAGCAAGTTCCATCCAAACAGGATTTTGCATAGTAAGTTTGCCCCTTAGGCCTATTGCACATGATACTATGAATGAATTCTCTTGATGAGGTCAGTGGTATTATCAAGGAGCAATCCTGCACATGGTTAGTATGCAACACACGACGAATGTACAAAAATGTTTCATAGTAATATTCATATTCTACATGGTATCTACAACAACAAGTGTTACGAAGAGTATTTATTCCAACATACCAGGGCTTACATTTCTCAAAAGATATTTTCCCCAAATTCAATTGTCTATGTTCATTCCTAAATTTCTTGTATAGTTATGTCTGTGTTATATTAAGAAGATTCTTAATATGTGGTTCACGGTCCTTTGAACCCCTTTCTCAGTTTTAGTACATCCTTCCGGTTTGAAGAAGGCCTTGTGTGATCATGCCAAAAACTCTGCACTAGTCCCTTTACTGCATCAACTAGCTTCATGTCACGACGTGGCAACCGACCAATAAAGGCCCAAAAATCTGTTTGGGCGGTTGTGTCAAGATGTTCTCTTCTAATAGAATACCTATGGAGGGTTTTTACATTCAAATTAACTAGTTTAGATGTAGTCTTGTGAAAATGAAGGATCCTGGTGTTCTTATTTACAATTGCTTGTGACAACACACGACGAGTCGCATTGCGGTCCTTTGACCGTGTGTTCTTACCAATTTTACCAAAGGAATCTACTAAGCTTTTAACTATATGAGAACTTGGTCCAGAAGGCTTTATCATCTTTATCCCTAATGATTTCCTAACAATATTCATGCCACTAGATTTTAACAATGATAAAAATAATCTACATTTATCTCCATCACATTTAGAAACAAAATATTTATTTAGTATCTGTTGAGTTTGATAAGCAACACTACGTTTAGATAGCGTACCTTCAATGGAATTGAGGAGTCCTTCATCAACTTGTATACGCTTCGGAGTTCTTCGACATGTGCTTTCTGATGGAGGTAAGGAGGTTGGATTTCTATCATCTAGTGCATCAACAATGTGACTTTGGCGTTTCAGTAGGAACTTGTTGTCCTTCATTCTCTTCCTGGTAGTTGGATGGTGGAAGTCCAACATCCTCATTGATGGTTCGGATAATATTTTCTTCTTCAACAGTAGGCTCCATGTCCAATGCCTCTTCAACAATAGGTTCCATGTACAATGCCTCTTCATGAGCTTCATCTTGAGATGGTAACTTATCACTTTGACTTGATGTGGGATTTGAAACATCCCCTAATGAGCACCTATGTTTTTCTTTTTGAATACTTCCATGGGGTGCTTGTTCAACAACTATTGTGGAAATTGAAGGTCCCTCTAGTGAATGCTTCCTTTTTTCTTGTGCTGGATTAATAGGATGAACCGTCGTATCCTCTATAATTGGATTTGGATTGGTTTCCAAATAAAGCCTCCAATTCATCATGTCTATTCTTTTATTTTCTTTCTCTTCTTCGATGGCTTCTTGAGGTCTCTTCTTCCTTGCTGATTTTCTTCCTCGGTTACGTACATTCCCCATCACCACAAT
>LPNX010672125.1:22512-34240 GCA_001517045.1 Pseudotsuga menziesii | reverse complement strand
ATCTTAATCCACCTAGGATTGGTTTTTGTGGTTAGCATCATATAACATGGAATACCACATATTCATTTAACATTAAAATCAACCTTTTAACAAACACCACTTTTCACAAGAAATCCTAACACCACTTAAGTATCCTTACAGTATCGCCACTTTTACACCACTATTTAAACTTGAGGATATCCAAATCTTTTACAAATAATGGTGCTAATTAATTAGAACCTAAAATCACCATTAATCAAATTGTCAAACAATAAAATGAATTAATCAAACAATCCAATAATGAAAAAGTTATAATTATATTCTTGATTGCACTACCATGAAAATTGTCAAACAATAAAATGAATTAATCAAATAATCAAATAATAAAAAAATTTATAATTATATTCTTGATTGCACTAGGATGAAAATTATTCTCCCAAAAGTATATACCACCTACTCACCTACTGAATTGCCCTGAAAATTAATCTCTAAAAGTTAACAAGTTACTTTCACTGCTAAAAGTTAAGTGACTGTGTAAGTTGGCATTTGTTTGGTCCCTAATTGTTGTCGTTGTTGCAAGTCCTTAAATGCGTTTGGTATTTCAAATTGGAAAGAAAAAATGGATTTAGATAATAAGTTCCCAAGCAAGTCCTTAAATGTGTTTGGTACGAGTTTAGCTGCAGAAGGGATATGGGTATCACGCGCTACCACAGCAGGACTGACGATACTGGGTATCATTTAAAGTAGCATGAGGCAAAATTATAATAATCTATAATTTGATAATGAATTATATAATATTAATAATAAAACCTTAACATATTTGACTTGAACATAAAATTTTTAAAGAACAATCTTCAAACTAAAATATTGTGAGTTAACTTTTCATAATTTAATATATAATTATCCTAAAATTAATTCAAATATTTATTTGATTTAAAACATAAATATATAACTCAAGCAAGTACAATACATGTAAAATGATTCCAATAATCCTAAAATATTTTATGCAAATTACATTTATATGATAAAAAAATTTAAACATAACAATATAAATTTAAGAATAACAATATATTACCACCATGAAATGAATCTAGGCTATACATTTGTTACACTCAAGTGAATCTTGTTGATCTACTCGAGCAAGTCCAAAAACTGAGATAATATCTAAACACCTATAAGCCTAATAAAAAATAATTCTATAAGCATGAGTATAATATATATAAGCTCTTAAAACTAGCATACCCCCAAAGCCAGGGAAATGAAGCACCAAAGAGAACTTCCATATGTTTCAAAAATGAGAGAAATTTGTGTGGATGTAATATAAGTTTATGCGATGAAAGCAAGTCTAGAAAAATAAGTTACATCAAACTTCTAAATCTCCGCATAAGTGAAAAAGCCGGGGAAATGAAACCTCGAAAGAAAATTCAATGTCTTATAAAATGAGAGAGAGTTATGTGTTTAGGGATCAATTTTCTTCACTAGGTTCTTACAGACTTTGTCTATATAAAAATATGATTGAGAGATTATGTAACGGGATTATTATAAATAAATATTTATAATGATTAAGTAATATGAATTTAAATAATTTAAATACATGATCTTATTGTTAAGTAATGTAAATGTGTTAGTATGATTTAAATGGAATTATTATAAATTATGTATAACCAACATAACTATTTAACTTATATATCTTAAAGTTGTGTCATGTATATGTATTGGTGTGTTATATTATTATACAAAATGAAAAAAAATAACATATCTAATATAAAAATATAAGAAAAAAAAAAGAAAAAAAATGTAATTTAACGTTTGTAAGTGTTGTAAGTTCTTAAGAGCGGGAGTTAAGATGAGTCCATGTTAGTGAACATGTAATTAATAAATGAGAACTCCTATACCATCATAAATTGATCTTCATTTTGATCTTCCTTTTTCATGGTGATAGCTTTTACTTGGAAAGCAATTTAAACCAGGCTCTCTTAAGAATCCTTCGTTCGCATTGATCTTAATGTTGATCTTCCTTTTTCATGGTGATAGATTTTACTGGAAAACATTAAGTGGCTTCTGTTAAGAATCTTTAATTTGTTTGTTTACTCATGTTATTCAATTAACCATAAAATATTACGTAATACTTTTTGTTTGGCAATTCTTAGAATTTTCACTTTTTTTTTAATATTACTTAAGACCAGTATTTAAGCTTCTTTTTATCTACACGAATGTTGTTATTCCTCCAAGTTTCATATATTATGTTTAGGTTTCTATCTATTTATTTGTTAATACAATATTGTTATGTTTTTAGCATATTTTATTGCAATATAATATTTGACCTTCAAAAATGATAGGGTTGCAAACTTTGGCCCGCTTGCTCTAGAGTTTACTACAGCTTATTATAAGTATGGAAATGCAATTCATCACAAATTTCATGATGAATCCATCCATTTAATGAGAGTTTCCTTTAGCAAAGAAAGGAAAGGTTTTTTCAAAGATTTCTATAGAAGAGACCTCTAGGAAAGTTGGTGGGGTGAGCCCTAGTGGGTGAGCATTTTGAAGTTCTTATTACATATGATAAGGGTTTTATGAATGGTGTTAAATCAATGGATAAAGGGAATATATATATGTCTGTGTATATGTGTGATTTAAATTTTTTTTGCATCATTTATTATTTTATGGTGCTTTGTACCACTTGTTATTTTATGATGGTTGGCAGCATATACAAATTTTGTGTATATTAAATAATAATAATAATATTTTTAGTGTTTTGGATCACAAAGTCTCAATCCATGTTAGATTGGTTTTAGTGTTTTGCACCATAAAGTCTTAGTCCATGTTAGAATGGTTTTAGTGTTTTGCACCGCAAAATCTCAATCCATCATTAGATTGGTTTTAGTGTTTTGCATCACAAAATCTTAATCCACCTAGGATTGGTTTTTGTGGTTAGCATCATATAACATGGAATACCACATATTCATTTGACATTAAAATCAACCTTTTAACAAACACCACTTTTTCATAATAAATCTTAACACCACTTAAGTATCCTTACATTATCACAACTTTTACACCACTACTTAAAACTTGAGGATATCCAAATCTTTTACAAATAATGGCGCTAATTAATTAGAATCTAAAATCACCATTAATCAAATTGTCAAACAATAAAACGAATTAATCAAATAATCGAATAATAAAAAAATTTATAATTATATTCTTGATTGCACAACTGTGAAAACTGTCAAACAATATAACAAATTAATCAAATAATCAAATAATAAAAAAGTTATAATTATATTCTGGATTGCACTACCATGAAAATTATTCTCGTCATGAAAAAGTATATACCACCTACTAATTTGCCCTGAAAAATAATCTCTAAAAGTTAACAAGTTACTTTCACCGCTAAAAGTTAACAAGTTAAGTGAGTGTGCAAGTTGACAATGAGAGTTTCCTTTAGCAAAGAAAGCAACAACTTTTTCAAATATTTCTATAGAAGAGACCTCTAGGAAAGTTGATGTGGTGAGCCCTAGTGGGTGAGCATTTTGAAGTTCTTATTACATATGATAAGGGTTTTATGAATGGTGTTAAATCAATGGATAAAGGGAATATAAATATGTCTATGTATATGTGTGATTTATATTTTTTTTGCATCATTTATTATTTTATGGTGCTTTGTACCACTTGTTATTTTATGGTGGTTGGAAGCATATACAAATTTTGTGTATATTAAATAATAATAATAATATTTTTTGTGTTTTGGATCACAAAGTCTCAATCCATGTTAGATTGGTTTTGGTGTTTTGCACCATAAAGTCTCAATCCATGTTAGAATGGTTTTAGTGTTTTGCACCACAAAATCTCAATCCATCATTAGATTGGTTTTAGTGTTTTGCATCACAAAATCTTAATCCACCTAGGATTGGTTTTTGTGGTTAGCATCATATAACATGGAATACCACATATTCATTTAACATTAAAATCAACCTTTTAACAAACACCACTTTTTCATAATAAATCTTAGCACCACTTAAGTATCCTTACATTATCACCACTTTTACACCACTATTTAAAACTTGACGATATCCAAATATTTTACAAATAACAGTGCTAATTAATTAGAATCTAAAATCACCATTAATCAAATTGTCGAACAATAAAACGAGTTAATCAAATAATCGAATAATTAAACAAGTTATAATTATATTCTTGATTGCACAACTGTGAAAATTGTCAAACAATATAACAAATTAATCAAATAATCGAATAATAAAGAAGTTATAATTATATTCTTGATTGCACCACCATGAAAATTATTCTCGTCATGNGCTTCGAAGGAACCATTGGGTACCTTACCCCTAGTTATTTGGGTGGGGACATTGAAAGAAAGGCAGCAGAGCAGGGATTCTCGCATTAAGCTGGATGGGAAGGACACTTCTCGATTGCACAAGGGAGGATATATGGAGAGGATACGCTCTTCTTTTGAAAGTTCAATATGTAAACCATATTCCGAAAACCCTTTTTGTATCTTGCAAGTCAGGCCTGGTAAGGAATATCAGGTCAGGGCAGGCGTTAATTGCCAAAACCTTTTCATTACAATTATTGCCGAATGAACATCGTTCGACTTGCATGTGTTAAGTATATAGCTAGTTCTTGGCGGTATAAAATAGAATCCATCCCATCATCCAGCCAGCCATGTCTCTGTTTCTGAAGTTCTGGCTGTGGAGAATCAATCTATCCGGGGCAGTTCCATGATCTCCGCTGAAGTGCAAGTGCTTGATGATCTAAGGAAACCCTCGTTTTTACGGAGTTCGAAGATCTATATCCACCGGGGTTGATAACCCGCATTTTTCTATAGGTAAATCGATATTTTTCTATGTACCACCTACTGAATTGCCCTGAAAATTAATCTCTAAAAGTTAACAAGTTACTTTCACCGCTAAAAGTTAACAAGTTAAGTGAGTGTGCAAGTTGACAATGAGAGTTTCCTTTAGCAAAGAAAGCAAAGGCTTTTTCAAAGATTTCTATAAAAGAGACCTCTAGGAAAGTTGGTGGGGTGAGCCCTAGTGGGTCTGCATTTTGAAGTTCTTATTACATATGATAAGGGTTTTATGAATGGTGTTAAATCAATGGATAAAGGGAATATATATAGGTGTGTGTATATGTGTGATTTATGTTTTTTTTGCGTCATTTATTATTTTATGGCGCTTTGTACCACTTGTAATTTTATGGTGGTTGGAAGCATATACAAATTTTGTGTATATTACATAATAATAATAATATTTTTGCTGTTTTCGATCACAAAGTCTCAATCCATGTTAGATTGGTTTTGGTGTTTTGCACCCAAAAGTCTCAATCCTTGTTAGAATGGTTTTAGTGTTTTGCACCACAAAATCTCAATCCATCATTAAATTGGTTTTAGTGTTTTGCATCACAAAATATTAGTCCACCTAGGATTGGTTTTTGTGGTTAGCATCATATAACATGGAATACCACATATTCATTTAACATTAAAATCAACCTTTTAACAAACACCACTTTTTCATAATAAATCTTAACACCACTTAAGTATCCTTACATTATCACCACTTTTACACCACTATTTAAAACTTGAGGATATCCAAATCTTTTACAAATAATGGTGCTAATTAATTAGAATCTAAAATCACCATTAATCAAATTGTCAAACAATAAAACGAATTAATCAAATAATCGAATAATAAAAAAAGTTATAATTATATTCTTGATTGCACAACTGTGAAAACTGTCAAACAATATAACGAATTAATCAAATAATCGAATAATAAAAAAGTTATAATTATATTCTTGATTGCACTACCATGAAAATTATTCCCGTCATGACAAAGTATATACCACCTATTGAATTACCCTGAAAATTAATCTCTACAAGTTAACAAGTTACTTTCATCGCTAAAAGTTAACAAGTTAAGTGAGTGTGCAAATTGACAATGAGATTTTCCTTTAGCAAAGAAAGAAAAGGCTTTTTCAAATATTTCTATAGACAAGACCTCTAGGAAAGTTGGTGGGGTGAGCCCTAGTGGGTGAGCATTTTGAAGTTCTTCTTACATATGATAAGGGTTTTATGAATGGTGTTAAATCAATGGATAAAGGGAATATATATGTCTCTGTATATGTGTGATTTATAATTTTTTTGCATCATTTATTATTTTATAGTGCTTTGTACCACTTGTTATTTTATGGTGGTTGGCAGCATATACAAATTTTGTGTATATTAAATAATAATAATAATATTTTTGGTGTTTTGGATCACAAAGTCTTAATCCATGTTAGATTGGTTTTAGTGTTTTGCACCATAAAGTCTTAATCCATGTTAGAATGGTTTTAGTGTTTTGCACCACAAAATCTCAATCCATCATTAGATTGGTTTTAGTGTTTTGCATCACAAAATCTTAATCTAGCTAGGATTGATTTTTGTGGTTAGATCATATAACATGGAATAACACATATTCATTTAACATTAAAATCAACCTTTTAACAAACACCACTTTTTCATAATAAATCTTAACACCACTTAAGTATCCTTACATTATCACCACTTTAACACCACTATTTAAAACTTGAGGATATCCAAATCTTTTAAAAATAATGCTGCTAATTAATTAGAGTCTAAAATCACCATTAATCAAATTGTCAAACAATAAAATGAATTAATCAAATAATCAAATAATAAAAAAAGTTATAATTATATTCTTGATTGCACAACTATGAAAATTGTCAACAATATAACAAACTAATCAAATAATCAGATAATAAAAAAGTTATAATTATATTCTTGATTGCACTACCATCAAAATTATTCTCATCATGAAAAATTATATACCACCTACTGAATTGCCCTGAAAATTAATCTCTAAATGTTAACAAGTTACTTTCACCGCTAAAAGTTAACAAGTTAAGTGAGTGTGCAAGTTGACAATGAGGGTTTTCTTTAGCAAAGAAAGCAAAGGATTTTTCAAAGATTTCTATAGAAGAGACCTCTAGAAAATTTGGTGGGGTGAGCCCTAGTGGGTGAGCATTTTGAAGTTCTTATTACATATGATAAGGGTTTTATGAATGGTGTTAAATCAATGGATAAAGGGAATATATATATGTCTCTCTATATGTGTGATTTATATTTTTTTTGCATCATTTATTATTTTATGGTGCTTTGTACTACTTGTTATTTTATGGTGGTTGGAAGCATATACAAATTTTGTGTAGATTAAATAATATTAATAATATTTTTGGTGTTTTGGACCATAAAGTCTCCATCCATGTTAGATTGGTTTTAGTGTTTTGCACCATAAAGTCTCAATCCATGTTAGAATGGTTTTAGTGTTTTGCACCACAAAATCTCAATCCATCATTAGATTGGTTTTAGTGTTTTGCATCACAAAATCTTAATCCACCTAGGATTTGTTTTTGTGGTTAGCATCATATAACATGGAATACCACATATTCATTTAACATTAAAATCAACCTTTTAACAAACACCACTTTTTCATAATAAATCTTAACACCACTTAAGTATCCTTACATTATCACCACTTTTACACCACTATTTAAAACTTGAGGATATCCAAATATTTTACAAATAATGGTGCTAATTAATTAGAATCTAAAATCACCATTAATCAAATTGTCAAACAATAAAACGAATTAATCAAATAATCGAATAATAAAAAAAGGTATAATTATATTCTTGATTGCACAACTATGAAAATTTTCAAACAATATAACGAATTAATCAAATAATCGAGTAATAAAAAAGTTATAATTATATTCTTGATTGCACTACCATGAAAATTATTCTCGTCATGAAAAAGTATATACCACCTACTGAATTTCCCTCAAATAAAAGTTAACAACTTTATTTTTTTTGCAAGACATGGGACATAGTTAAACTCGGATGGGATTGATCTGGTAACTTCCAATTTACAAACAACTTCATTACAACGAAACCGCCAAATGAACCACACCTGTGTGGGCTAATAAAAGTTAACATTGACTATGCAAGTTGGCATTTGCTTGGTACCCAATTGTTGTCGTCGTTGCAAGTCTTTAAATGTGTTTGGTATTTCAGATCGGAAAGAAAAAATGGATTCAGATAACAAGTTCCTTACGATTTTAGCTGCAGAAGGGATATGGGTATCAGGCGCTACCACAGCAGGACTGACGATACTGGCTTTTGTACTAGAGTACTAGAGTACTACCTGAGTCAGGTGTGGCAAAATACAGCTTGGAAATTTTAATTCTAGCCGTTTCACTTTTCACATAATCATTTCTAATTCTAATATAATCTATAATTTTATTGAATCCATCATTACTCAGTTATTCTTCCTTCATAAAACCTAAAATACTAACATGCCTGTAATAGAAAACTAAGAAATATTTAACTGAAGACAGTAAACAAATAAAATAGAACCTGTTGATGACAAGACGACAACAACTTAGGAGGTTGTTCCTCCAAACCAAACTCCTAGAGAGCGCTCAAACAACGCTTCCTCAGGACCCCCGAGCTTGTTCCTGGTCTTCTTGGCTAAGAACTGGGTGGAGATTGCAACTTTAAGACCTCTGTCACCTGACTATTCCAATTAGCTCAGTAATCAAAATCTGCTCTCAGCAGTATGAACTTCATCTTAGAAGCTGCAGCTAGTTCAGTCTTAGCAATTAACCCCTCAAACACACTTCAGTAATCCCCTCCATTGAATTTCTCTTGAGTAAATTCATTCACCCTGAATGATCACCTCTCTAGAATGAGCAACCTCAGCTCTCTTCAACGGTAAATTTTATAGAGATGCCTAGGTCTTTTGGGTCAGTTTTCATTTAATGAGCCACCTTCTCTGATTCTACTTTCTTGGAGAATCATGAACACAAATATAGCGAAGTTGCCACCTGCAACAGTTGGAAGTGGTTTGAGGATGTTGCCACTTGTCAGTTTGCTCTCCACCCAATCTCCTCCACCAATTAACCAGTAAACACTCTTTTAACAGCTTCCCTAAGCTGTTGTCTCATCATATATTTATTTATAAATAAAATATTCTGATTTTACATTAAATATTCTTGACCCCACTGGATCATCAATTACAACTTAGCGTAAAATTTAACACAATGTTCCTCAAATATCATTAAATTGTTTTCTCAAATCGGGGCATGTGACACATCTACATGCAACATATAATAGGATTAATCCTATAGTTTTCTAGTAAAATAACTTGTTGCAATCAAAGACAATATTTAACAAAAATAAATAGTATTAAAATAATTTAACTGCAAAACATAATTTGAAAACACAAAGGTTACATCAGGGAATTTTTCTAGACTAGTTATCATACGTTCAAACATTTTCTAATAGTTCCTAGTTGTTTTCATCATCTTTGACACCTTCCTGTTACAAGGATAAAATTCATGAGCACAAATTATAGTATAAGTACCTAAAGATAATAAAAGCAGGGATACATAGCATATGGAATTTCCATACAATCTCAAAGAAACAAACGAAAATAGGCCAGAGACACTTAAACTACCCAAAAAATATTACAGTTAGAATACCATACAATAGAAATATAGCTTACATGTTAAGTTTCCAAGGCTTTGTCACATTCTTTCATGAATAACCGAACAACAACATTCCTTGCATAGTGTTTTGTAAATGATGGATCTAGATTAAAACACTTATTTTCCTCCTTAATACCTTCTAGAAAATCTCCAAGCTTTGTGTAAAAATTGTTGTGTTATTGTAGACCTTTATTTATAGGTGCAAAGCATTAATCAACCAAAATCTCAACCATAGGAAACTTCCATGAGAACTGGAATCAAGGAAGCACCAACACAAAAGGTAATAAGACTGCTTACCCTTGCATCCAAAGAATTCCTTCTAAGTTATTTGGTATAATGCATCATAACCTCATCATAATTTGAATTCACTGTATACAACATAAATTTCTTAATCACTAAGATACAACAAACAATCTAGACAAAGCTAGAAACTTAATAGTGGAGAATTAAAATTGTAATATCCTTCGAGGTCACATAATAGTGAAGAATTAAAATAGAAATCAAATGAATAGTAACATAACATTGATTTGAAAAAAAAATAAAGCCACCATGTAGCATCTTAAAGTCCTTTCTTCTTTCATTTACTATAAATTTTATTCAGATTCAACCATTCACTTATAATGCACCAAAATCGTTGAGCAACCTACTTGACAATTTCTGAGCCATATGATTGTCATTTTTTCTGCCTTTCTATCCAAGATCTTCTTAAATATCATATGTAATAAAAATGGCATCGCATACCTTTATCTTGCTCTTCATCTTCCAAATTTTGATCAAAATATTCATGTTTCTCCATATCTTTATTTGCTTTCTTAGCTTCATTAAGCTTCTTCAATGTATCTAGATTCCAATGTTCTGTAAGTGCATTCTAGAAAACTTCACTTACTCGTTGAGGTATGGGCTCAAATGAGATAAATGTCGTCGCATTAACAATAACTTTTACTCTAAAAACACTTTGTATTCTTTATATGGAAAATACTCATTCTTTATCTTGGTTAGATTGACATTCAATTTGATATCCTCCATCTTAGTGTCCTATGCATTACTACATCTAATTTCACATACAATTTTATGGTTGAAGTTATACTAATAATGTGAACTGCTTGCCAAATAATGTGCATTACTCCAGGTCATTTGAAGTATAATTTTATTGTTGAAGCTCTTCTAATCCAAATAGTGCATGTATTTCTTCGTGGATTCTAAGTTGTATAAGTTTGGTAATCTCGCGAATTTGTAGAGGTGTTGAATCGTAGAGTGAAGGCTCGTGTTTTCTTCACTTCTTATTTTGTAACTATGACCATCAACACAATCCCCAAAACTAGAAAGAACTTGGGTTTCATAAGAAGAGCAATAAGCAGAAGAATGCATTGTAATTGAAATGTTGAAATCATTTCAAATGGGCATCCTGAATATTTAAGTAGAATAACAGGCAATTCTTTAATGATTTTTCCTATTAACAAACTAATTCACCCACTTTTGCTTCATCTTAGGGTTGATCAACGAGTGTTGTTGTTAACCATTTAGATGTTTGGCCATTTATAAATCTTCCAGTGCAAGGCTCCAACAATGGGCCATTATGTTCAAAATGAAAGACAATATTTAAAAAAAATGAAATAAGGTAGGTTTAGTCATCATAGGGAAGAGTTGTGAAACATCGCCACCTTTAAAATGTAAAGTGTGTAGGTTAGAAAGTAACTAATGCATGAACTTGCTTGTTAAACTGACAAGTGAAATGAACAAAGAATTATATTAAGGGGAAGCATGTTTCTAATCAACCATCAAAACATGGTTTCCTTGCCATTTCTTTTTAGTTCTCATTTTACAAATTGGTAAGATGCAACATATCATCCTCCTTGAAGTTTACCATATTTGAAGAATATCCACTCCTCAACGTGTCTTCACATCTTTTCTAAATTATAAGCAATGACATACCAGAATACAAAATTGACTCATTCATATGATAAATAGTAAAACTGAAAAAGCAATGTGCATAGACAAAGTGTCTGCATTTTTTTTGTGTATATGAGAGAAAATATAAAATATAATCGCCAAAAGAAAATTCAAGTTAGCCCCTTGATGACACTGACTTGAATTTTGAATATCCACAATTGAGTATAAAGATACTGTTGTTTGAAAGAGGAGAACTCTCACAGAAATGATCATTTCTATTGAAAAGAAAAAG
>LPNX010672125.1:0-22384 GCA_001517045.1 Pseudotsuga menziesii | reverse complement strand
ATATATATATATGTTTTCCGCGGAAAAAAACCATAAATACATTTCATAGATATATGCACAGGGATATCTTAAAAAGATAAGAGTGTCCTACAAGTATTTTTTGTCCTGTGCAACCAATAAGGTATACTACATACAGTCTTTGAATAGTAGCTTCTATTAATCCAATTCTTAGTCCTGACATTAAAGACTCATGATAAATATTAAAAATGAATGAGAAAAGCAAAAAACGGTGCACTGCTTCTACGAAAAATTAAAAAAGAGTGATTATTCATTTTTTAATATATATACATGATGTTGAAAAATTTACACACATGTAAAACAATAATGAAGTAATTGCACATCAATATTTTGACTTATATAACTACATAGTGTGATAGATTTAAACATGTAAAATGTTCATTAGAAAACCATATGCATCAAGCAAAATTGTAAATACCAATATGTGATAATGACACCGAAACCATGATCAAACAATCTATTTGACCTTTTAAGGAACACAATTTTGACTCCAAATTGGTTAAAGTATCATATTTTAGAGGAATTGTAAAATTAGTGCAAGCATTTCAACCATAGAATGGGATACAAATTGCATTTGTTTGAACTAAGAACAATAGAGAAACAGAGTATCAAGTATATATAGTAGGAAGGTAAAATAGGTTTTTGTGTAGATATTCTAATTTTGGTTTGTTGGCAATCTGAAAAAATGGGATTAATTCAAATTTACCATGAGTCGATGCAAATTAATCATCGTTGCATGGAAAAGTGCCAGAAAAGTGGCAAAGCAAATATTTTGGGGTTACTGTACTTTTCAACTACCGGGGTTTAGAGCTAAGGAGCCAATGAGAGCCAAGCACATTATCAATAGGCATACTATAAATATAAAGTGTCAAACAACAAATGTTTTATCAATTTCTATAAGATGAGCCAATGCCTTGATTTTTTTTATTGTCACCCAAAACAAGTCTAAAGTGGGGGTGAGAACCTTAGTAGCTAATCCTAGAGGTGGTGGGTATCATCAATATATGAAAGAAGCATCCGGACTTGGTGGTCTGAAATTAAGCCATTGATATTTATTTCAAGTTAAAGTATGATTATAAGTATAAATATTATAAAATCAAAATGTAACATTGTCATCCGCATTTCTAGAGAAAAGCAACCTTACTTTCTTTGAAAGCCTCTCTTTCAACACCAAAGCCTAATGATCCTCAGGATGTTGTCATGGTAGAACAATTCCTTAGAGGAAATGAATATATTTTATCAAGTTAAAGTCTGATTACAAGTATAAATTGTTAAAATTCCATATGCTAAGCTAAATCATCAGTATTTCATTTCAATTTCATAACAAAAGCATATAAACAAGATCACTGAAATAAACAGTATCACAAGAACAACACAGATTTATCCTGGGAAAATCCTAAAGGGAAAAACCCAGCAAAAGCTTCCTCAATATAGATGCCCCAAAAGATAAAATGTAAAACCAAAAGACTGATCAAAAACTGATCCTTTGCCTTCTCCAGCTACTTCTCTCTCCTTCACTAATGCGCTACACAAGTGAGTGTGTGTGTTCCAAATGAGGAGCGCCATACCTCTATTTATATTTGTCCGTTCACTTTAATAATTAATTCAGACATGTAGGCTCGATTTAATCATGTAGGCTCGAGTAACTAGAACTGGGGTGCTAATGACCCACCTTTACAATTTGAGGGGACTACCTCATGACTCTTTTTAGTTATTCTGATTAGAAGCATAGGAGTATAAAGAAATACAATTGGTTCTCCTGGTAGGACCATCGGGGAAAACAAAAGATACATATAGAATATTCTTTGAAGTTACAATATTTCAACACTCCCCCTTAACGAGAAGGGTATTCTACAACAACATCAACAACAACAATAGTAGGAGAGAGATAGAGGACATCATCAACATCATCAAGGTAACACATCTATAAATAATTGGAAGCTTTTCAACATCACATAGTCTTCATATTCAGTCTTCAACAACAACAACACTTTGATTGACAACATCATCATCAGTACTTTAGTCTTCATCTTCAATCTTCAGCAGCAACAACACTTTGACTGCTTGATTGATATCATCATTAGCACTTCGAACTTTTGACCAGAAGCATCATCATCAACACTTTGACCTTTTGATCATCAACATTAACATCAACACTTTGACCTTTTGATCAGCAATATCAACATCAGCACTTTGACCTTTCGATCAACAACATCAACATCAACACTTTAACCTTTCAATCAGGAACATCATCATCATCACACTCTAATCTTTCTATTAGAAACATCATCATCATCACACTCTTATATTTCGATTAAGAACATCATCATCATCATACTCTGATCTTTCGATCAGAAACATCATCATCATTAGCAACAACTTGCAATCCACAGTACAAAGACAAAGAAGTCTTTGGATCACTTTTGGACTTAAAGTCCAGGGATGATGGAATCCCACCACATTCTTTACAACCGAAGTCACCGAATTGATTACAGGATAATCAGTCCCTATCACTTTAGGACTAAGTCCAAGGATGATGCAATCCTACCACATTATCAAGTATCGAAGTCACCGGATCCATTCTGCATCGAAGTTCAAGGATGATACAATCCTACCACATTCTCGAGTACCGAAGTCACCGGATCCTTTTTAAACCGAAGTTCAAGGATGATACAATCCTACCACATTCTCGAGTACCGAAGTCACTGGATCCGTTCTGAACCGAAGTTCAAGGATGATACAATCCTACCACATTATCGAGTACCGAAGTCAATTGATCCATTCTGAACTGAAGTTCAAGGATGATACAATCCTACCACATTCTCGAGGACCAAAGTCACCGAATCCATTCTGAACCAAAGTTCAAGGATGATACAATCCTACCACATTCTCGAGGACCGAAGTCACCGGATCCATTATGGACATATGTCCCGAGATGATACAATCCCTCTTCATTCTTGAGGACCGAGGTCACTATATCACTTTAGGGCAAGTTCTGAGGGATGATACAATCCCACTGCAACACCACTACTCCCCCTTTCAAGGAAGGTCTTTCTGAACAACACCAAGCTTGTCTCAAAAGTGTTCAAACTTTACCCGAGACAGAGGCTTCATCAACACATCAACAACTTGTTCATCAGTACTCACATACTGGAGCTTTATGGCTCCCTTATGCATCAAATCTCGAATGTAGAAATACCTGATTTCTATGTGCTTCGATCTGTCATGGAACATTGGGTTCTTTGTCATATTTATACAACTTTGGTTATCACATAGAATCACAGTAGTGTCCAACTCTAGGTTGAATAACCCTAACATCAGCTTTTGAAGCCATATGGCTTCACAACTAGAAGAGAAAGCTGCTATATATTCTGCTTCGGCTATGCTTAGAGCAACACTTGACTGTTTTCTGCTAAACCATGGAATCATAGCAGATCCCAGACTATAACATCAACCTGATGTGTTTTTCCTGTCTGAGATACTTCCATCCCAATCTGCATATGTATAGCCATACAATCTATACTCATGGCTACCATCATAGTATAGACCAAAGTCTATAGTCCCTTTCAGATATCTCATCACATGTTTTGCAGCTATTAGGTGAACCCTTCTAGGTTGAACTTGATATTGACTCACAGTGTTCACAACAAAACAAATGTTAGATCTGGTGTTTGTTAAGTACATCAATGACCCAATGATCTGTCTGTATTGAGTCACATCCACTAACTCTGATGAGTCGTCAGCTAACAACTTTAGGTTGGAATCGATGAGTGTTGCCATGGCTTTGCATTCCACCATATTGAATATTTTTAATATCTCTACTGAATACTTTCCCGGGTTGATAAAGATTCCTTCTGAACTTTTCCATACTTCCAGACCTAGGAAATAATGCATTAACCCAAGGTCTTTCATCTCAAATTCTTCTGCAAGTTTCTTCTTGCTTTCCATAATCGGTTTCTCATTCCGTGTCAAGAATAAGTCATCCACATATAGTAGAAGGATGACAAGTTCATCTTCTACAACCTTGAGGTAAAGGTTAGGATCAACTTTACTCTTGGTAAAGCCCATGCTCATCAGGAAACTATCTATCCTTTCATACCAACCTCGAGGAGCCTGTTTTAGGCCATACAGGGCCTTCTTCAACTTGCATACATGAGTATGTCTATCTTCAACTTCAAATCCTTGTGGTTGTTCTATGTACACTTCTTCTTCAATCACACCATTCAGAAAGAATGTTTTCACATCCATCTGGTGTAAGTCCCACTTTATCATGGATGCAAGTGCCATGATACCTCTAATCAAAGTATACCATGCTAGTGGAGCAAATGTCTCTTCATAATCAATTCCCTCTTTCTGAGAGAAACCTCTAGCCACAAATCTTGCTTTATACTTCTTGATACTTTCATTAGCTGCATGCTTTATCTTGTAGATCCATTTGGAGGATACTATACTCTTTCCTTCTAGTTTGGGAACTATATCCCATACATCATTCTTCATTATTGACTGGTATTCTTCATTCATTACTTCTACCCATTCTTTTTCTGTATCGCTTCTTCATAGTTTGTAGGTTCTTGATCTACAAGATAACACATCAAGGCTACATAGTTGGAAAAAGTATTAGGTTTCTTTCTTTCCCTTGTGGAGCCTTCAGGAGCTCCATATCTTTGAGCCTCTTGTATAATCTCTCTTGTCCAAGCAAGATTTCTCTTTCATGACATCTCCATTGTAGGAGGTTCTTGTGGTTCTTCCATGTCATGTTCTTCAAGAGTTTCTTCTTCAGGGAGACATGTAGTTTCTTTGTTTCTGGGAGGTGTCTCTTCTTCATACACTTCTTCATGTTGGAACCTCCTGGATCTCTTGAGGGCTGCCTCTTCATCGAATGTCACATCTAGACTGATTTCCATTTGATGGAATATAGGAATGTAAATTCTGAATGCCTTGGATACTTCACAATATCCAACAAATATCCCCTTCTTTCCAGAAGGGTCCAGCTTGGTTCTTTTCTCTTTTGGTATATGAATATATACTAGAAAACCAAATATTTTGAGGTGACTTACCTCAGGCTTCTTTCCCGTGAACATCTTTTCTGGAGTCTTGAATCCAAGAGCACTATGAGATATTCTATTCTGTACATACATAACAGTTCTTGCTACTTCTACCCATAGATGCATTGGAAGATATTTATCATATATCATTATCTTCACTGCCTCCATGATGGTTCTGTTCTTTCTTTCTGCATCCCCATTATTGTAGTGAGTAGTTAGTTCCCTCTTGATTCCAGAATCTTTGCAAAAGGATTCAAACTCTTTTGAGGTATACTCTCTGCCACTGTCTGATTGGAGTGTCTTTATTTTCTTGTCTGAAAGATTCTCTATCAAGGCTTCGAACTCCTTGAATTTCTCAAACACTTCACTCTTTGCTTTCAAGAATTATATCCAAGTCTTTCTTGAAAAGTCATCAATAAATGTGATATAATATTAAAATCCACTTAAGGATGTAGAAGACATTGGACCACATACATCTGAATGAATCAATTCCAACGTACCTTTTGTTTTTGTTTCACTCTTCGGAAATGGATTGTTGATGTTCTTTCCCTTCGCACATTCTTTGCAAATGCCTTCATGCTTGATCTTCATGTCTGGTAAGCTCGTCACTACTTTGTTCACATGAGGTAGAGCCTTGTAATTAATATGGGAAAGCCCTCTATGCCATAGTTCACTAGGGTCAGTGGACTTATGAACAAAGGCTGTTTCTGAGTGCCCCTTGAGCATAGGGGCTTCACTTATTGGCCAATATCCTATCACGTTAGTTCATATTGTGGATTTTAAAATTATAAAAAATCGAACCAATATATTGCAGGTATTGGGGGGATGAGGGGTTTAAGGTTGGGGTGGGTAGGGTGGTTTATAAGGATTGAGGTATAAAAAGGGGTGGGGAGGAGGTTTTAAGTATTGGGAGGGTGTTTCAACAAAAAGAGTTTGGGTCAATATCTCTCGAAATTAAGGGTATTCCTTAATATCCCACGATCGCACATGCTATGTGAGAGGTTCACTAAGTGAAGTCCCCATGCCCTTGAGTTTATACAAGCCTCCTTCTTCTTCACCAATGATGATTGCATATTCAATATTCTTTCCTTTGGACCACATGAGTACTTGACCATCTATGAAAGAAACTCTGAATCCTTTCTTATCTAAAGCTGAGATAGAAAGTAAGTTCTTCTTTAGACTAGGTACATATAATACATCTTTCATATTTAGGGGATTACCTGAGTCAAGTTTGTAGCTTGCTTCACCTACTCCTTTGATCGGATATTGATAGTCATCTCCTAGGGATACTTTCTAAGGAGAGCTCTTCTCTTCAAGTTTGGATAGAGTTTTCTTTTGTCTTGTCATGTGATTTGAAGCACCATTATCAATAAGCCAAGTGTCTTCTCCAGGTGTTATAGACCCAGAGAGTGCAGAGAATAGTACATTCTCTTCTGCATTCTTCTCTTGCTTGTTCTCTTGGAGGTCCTTCTTCTTCTTCTTCATCTTCTTCTTCATCTTCATCTTCCACTAGATGAGCATGATATCTTTTGTTGCTGTTGATCCTGTTCTTATATTCTTGCCTCTTCATAGGACAATTTGGGGCAATGTGTCCTATCTTATCACAATGAAAACATTAAAAACCTGAGTCGTCTCTACTTGGAGGATTTTCTCTTATCCTTTGGATTCTTCTGGGAGGTTGAGACTCCTTGAAATTTATTTTCTTGAAATTAGATTGACCTCTTTTTATCTTGGTGTTAGTGGCTAGGTATTGATCATCTTCCTTTAGTAAGGCTTCTCTATTTTCCACTCTTGTCTCCTCTTGAATGCAGTCTTCCCATACCATATCAAACTTCATGCTTTTTTTTTCTGGCACACATCATCTGGATGAAGGATTCCCAGGGTCTAGTGAGACCATTGAGAACAGTCATAACCATTTCATCTTCATCAAGCTTATCTCCAATAGCTTCTAGTTCCTCTTTGATCTGAGAAACCCTTGTGAAGTAGTCTTGGATGGATTCTCCATGGCTCATCTTGGTGCTCTTCAACTGAGCTCTTAGATTAATCTTTATGTTGATGTTTCTTCCCTCATACATTCTGGATAGGGAATCATACATTTCTTTTAGAGTCTTCTTGGATGACACTTGAGGGATCAAGTGATCCTTGATGGAGTCAGCAATAATCCTTTGTGCCCTAATCATATCCTTCTTGTGCTTCTCCTTGGCTTCAGCTTCTTTAGGTTCTACAAGTTCTTCTTTGACATACTTATCAAGATCATTCTCTTGAAGAATGAGACTGTATTTCCATGCTTAGAAATTCTCTATGCCTTCTAGCTTGTCCTCGAGCTTAGTGCTTCGAGTCATCGTGTCAGAAAATCACAAAAAATTGAAATTATGTGGAATGAGAAACTAAACATACCAAGAGATGCACTTGAATGAGGTGAGTTGACTGGTGTGATTGTATTATGGAGATTTCAAGTCTTCACCTTCCAAATCAGACTTGCAAGATTCAGCTTCTGCAGCTTCCAGCAGTTTTCTGGTGCAGCTGTCAAACTAGGGTTTGACTTTCCTGGAGACTCACACATCCAAAAACCTCGATTCTAGGCTCAAAAGATGTGCTCTAGGAGGGCGCAAATTTTTATGCAAGCAGTTTTATGAAACTCAAGAATTTTCTCGGAACCCTAATTTCTTCTCGGGAGAGAGAGAGGGCTATTTCACCTTGTGAAAGCTGTCCTATTCAGGCTAGTTCTGATAACATGTTAAAATTCCATATGCTAAGCTAAATCATCAGTATTTCATTTCAATTTCATAACAAAAGCATATAAACAAGATCACTGAAAGAAACAGTATAACAAGAACAACACATATTTATCCTAGGAAAACCCTAAAGGGAAAAACCCAGCAAAAGCTTCCTCAATATAGATGCCCCAAAAGATAAAAAAGTAAAACCAAAAGGTTGATCAAAGATCGATCCTTCTCCTTCTCTAGCTACTCCTCTCTCCTTCACTAATGCACTACACAAGTGAGTGTGTGTGTTCCAAATGAGGAGCACCACACCTCTAGTTATATTCGTCCATTCACTTTAATAATTAATTCAGACATGTAGGCTCAAGTTAATCATGTAGGCTCTAGTAACCACAACTGGGGTGCTAATGACACACCTTTATAACTTGAGGGGACTACCTCATGACTCTTATTAGTTCTTCCGATTAGAAGCATCGGACTATAAAGAAATGCAATTGGTTCTCCTAGTAGGACCATCGAGGACCACAAAAGATACATATAGAATATTCTTCAAACTTAAAATATTTCAACATAAATATTATGAAATCAAAAGGTGACATTGTCATCCACAATTCTAGAGAAGAGAAACCTTTATTTGAAATCCTTTCTTTCAACACCAGAGCCTAATGATCCTTCGAAGAGAAACCTTGGTTTCTTTGAAAGCTCTGCTTTCAGCACCGAAGCCTAATGATCCTCAAGATGTTGTCATGGTAGAACAATACCTTAGAGACAATGAAGAATTTGTAAGCACTGCTCATTATTGGAATCAAACTTTTTCCAAGGGGGTACATCTTGGAATAATGGAACATAAGGTACAATGGTTGGTAGATATGGGAATTCCTGTAGATAGTGAGAACCATATTAAAAAATCATGGTGGTGACAAACACATGGCATTGGAGAAACTCTATAGTGGCTAGCTTCACATTTATTTTTTGGAATGGCCTTTAATTTCTCAAAAAACTTCATTTAATCACTTTCATTTTCTGAGAAAACTTCATTTCATTAGTTTCAATTTCTAAGAAAAATCGATTTGATCAATATCAAAACAAAAAAATATAGCTTTGCTAAATTTTAGTTGCATCTTAATCTCTTAATCAAAAAATAAGGTTGATTATCTTAAGAATGGAAAGGGGTTTCAATTATTCTTATCACTTACAATGATATTATAAATGGGTTTTTTAATGTAGGAAAGATGATTGTAGCAAGCCATGAGTCAAAAGAAATAGTGGAAAAAAATTTTGTTGCCAAAAATGTAACTTACAACACCTTGAAGAATTTGGTATTGCTAGGGAGGAAGTATGTCATAAAAATTGGAAGTGAATAAGAACAGGGTGGCAACATGCATTGAGTTGTGTTACCACAAAAACTATTTCCCTAATTGAAAGAACTCAAAATGGGTTCTAGCTAAGGGAAACTATGGAAAAAGGATAGTTGTAACGATCCTTAAGAATGACCCAAATTTTTTTATTTTTAGTTTTATTTAGGGTATCATCCTATATCCAGTACCCAACTCTAATGTTATGATGACAAGGATGAATTATCACATCCCATCAAGAGTGTAATGTATCCTACGACACATAGGAAAATGCAATCACATGATACTGAAATAATTTATAAGATCTTCTTGATTTAGCATTTATTAATCTCTCTCCTAATTAACTTGAATGTCTAGTTACGATAAACTCTTTTGTACACGTAAAATTGAATAAGAATTACTTGGAATAACAAGATACTCTAATTATCACATTTAGACAATAAGGAAATATAAAATAACTCACATCTATAATGTATCACATGACAAACATCTCTACCTCACAATTAATTTTGTATCACCAGAATATTTCTAGAATCTTCCATACATATAGTAACTTTATTTCCCATCCATAAATATAAAAATTTCCATTCATCCATCAATTCCAAATTTCTCCATAAAATATTTTCTTTTTAATTCAAATTTACAACAAAAACAATAGGTAAACAAAACGAATTTTCTTAATACAATCCTTTAAAGTAGCATGAGGCAAAATTATAATAATCTATAATTTGATAATGAATTATATAATATTAATAATAAAACCTTATGATATTTGACTTGAACATAAAAGTCTTAAAGAACAATATTCAAACTAAAATATTGCGAGTTAACTTTTCATAATTTAATATATAATTATCCTAAAATTAATTCAAATATTTATTTGATTTAAAACATAAATATATAACTCAAGAAAGTACAATACATGTAAAGTGATTCCAATAATTTTAAAATATTTTATTCAAATTACATTCATATGATAAAAAAATTTAAACATAACAATATACATTTAAGAATAACAATATATTACCACCATGAAATGAATCTATTATATACACTTGTTACACTCAAGTGAATCTTGTTGATCTACTCAAGCAAGTCAAAAAAATGAGATAATATCTCAACACCTATTATCATAATAAAAAATAATTCTATAAGCATGAGTATAATATATATAAGCTTTTAAAACTAACATACCCCAAAGCGAGGGAAATGAAGCACCAAAGAGAACTTCCATATGTTTCAAAAATGAGAGAAAGTTGTGTGTATGTAATATAAGTTTATGCGATGAAATTAAGTCTTGAAAAGTAAGTGAAAATAAGTTACATCAAACTTCTAAATCTCCACATAAGTGAGAATACCCCCAAAGTCGGGAAATGAAACCCCGAAAAAATCAATGTCTTATAAAATGAGAGAATGTTGTGTGTATGTAGAAAATAAAATTTTATGTGCTTGAAAGCATATCTATAAAACGAAAGCTTTATGTGTTGGCACATATCTATGACTGCAACAATCTCACAAAGTGTCAAATTTATAAAGCATATGCCATGAATTCACCTATCTTCATGAAAAATTCACATGAGGACATTAGATGTTGCAATGGTTGCAATAGAAAAAATCTACAATTGTATTTTTTATTCATTTATGGTAATTAATCACAGTGTTAAACTATTGTAAATAATGATTTGTGTTAATTGAAATGCATAATCAAACTTTATTTGTGTATAGATGAACTAGGGAGACTTATGGTAATTGTGCATGATTGTATCTTACTAACTAATAATATCACAATTACATACATTTCTTGATCATTCAATCAATAATTCAAAACAATGTCCAAAAATATCTCAAAGTGTTATGTGTCTCAAAGTGCTTTGTGGTGGGTCTACCATGATGCGTATAAATTATATCTTGTTAGAAGCATCTAGTTTGAAATTGAAGGCTTGATTAATGCTAGTTAATGTGAGGAGAAGAGCAACTGTTGCCCAATGTCTAATCTCTTTGAAAAGTTTTGTTGCATGACTCCCCAACTGAAACATAGGTGCGATTCAACCTATTAAGTGGATGTGCTACATGGGAAATATGCACGGTAAAATATCTTAGGTTACTCACCATTCTCATGAAATATAACAAGTGATTCCATATTGTTCAATGGTATCCAATCAACAATGGTTAAAATCTTCCTCAATTTAATGCTCAATCCATTTTGATTCTGACATAATCTAAGATAAATTTGTTCTTGTTGCTTAAATGTACATTTATTTATGTTGATCAATAATTTATCTCCATGCAACACTACAAATACTTGGTTTATGATGTAAATGATCCTATTAGGTAAAACATGTATGTTTCTAAGATGCAAGATCATGAATGAATCAAGACAATGATCAACACTTCATCTGGCATTATTGTAAAGGTTGTAGGGGCATCAATATGGACAAATGACATCACCATTGATTCAAATGGTCCTTGTGATCACATATTGAAGGTTGGCTTGCACGTATTCTATAATTGTAAGCATCCAATGGCTTTAACCAAACTTAAGGTCAATCTTACTAAATAATTTCATTTCTAAAAATTAAATGTAATAGGCTATTAACATGTGACAATACATATTAGTTTTTAATGGTGATATTATTCAAGTCAATAATATACACATAGTCAACATGCCATCTATGTTTCAAACTAATACAATGTTAGGGTCATAAGGCTGTAGTGAGGAGAGGTGTATGTGCCATATATCCAACAACTCTTGATTTGGCCCCTTAATTTCTCCAGTTTTGAAGAATGAAGCCAAAAATAAAGCCTCGTTTGGAATAACAACTTTATGTTTCAAGTCGATCCCATGTTCAATCGAATGGATTGGATGGATTTGATGAGGTTCTCATAACAACTCAACATAACATTGTAATAGCTCATCCAACTTCTTCTATTAATTTGACCTCTCCTATCAAACTAAAAGTTTGTATGATGAGTTCCCATGGTCTTGATGACAATTAAAACGTGTCAATTTCTCTTCCTTTGGGGGTCACAAAACGATAAAGGAAAACTATTATGAGGCATGATGGTTGGGTCTTTTTATGTGATCACCACACATGCTTAGAAATGTTTAGTAGTTAGTATTGGTTTTTTCATAGTTAATAGAACACATATCAATAACAAATTTCCATAGAAAACTTTATTATGGAAACTCTTCAAACACTCTCTCAAATTTCGTGAATGACTCCTAGAATTTTTTTTGTTGACACACATGTATGCCTAAACTTGAGGGACTAAGGTGGATTTGACTTTCTGACCTCTTTGGCTAATACGAGTTCAACATGGCAGGTAAAACCATTTGACCTAACCCTAGGGGATTTTTGCATCCCACTAACACATGTATGGATAAGTGAAAATAACCCCACACACATTTAGTGGAACTATGTTGATCTCTACTTCATAGATGCGATCAATTAATATGGAAAAGTCCTTGTTGCACTTTCGTAAGACACAAATATTTGTTCTTGTTGAGCCAACCAATGCGTAGGGTTCATGACATACACCCATAAATATATTCTTATTCATTATCTTGTCCAAATTAATTAGTGAACAGATAAAAAAGCTGATATATTCTTTCACACAAACATTAGCATGCTTATATTGACAACTAAGAAACTCCAAATTCCCATTAAGTTTGCGACAATGTGTTACAAGGTAAGGACAACTTGAAGTTGAGAAAAATATCCAAGTAACTAACTATTCAAGTATTCACAATCTCATGATATGTCATTTATCATCGGGACACAAACATTTAATAGTCTTCTAGTCTATTTAATCTTGTGTATAATGAACAAGGTACACAAATTTCCAAATTGGAAGAGACAAACAAGATTATTTGTCTTAACTATTGGCCTTCGATGCAAATTGTTGAGCTCCTTAACTACATCAATATGTTATGTCTACAACAAGAGTCATTGCACTATTGTGTGTAATGCATATCATATGATTGAAATTTATGCCTATGTAACTAGGTCACAACACCACAAGTGTGTGACAAAGAATACTAGTGTGTTTATACAACAACATTACTTCCCGAGTTTAATTTGTGCCAAATATTTGCCACTGTAATGTGCATTGAGCGCCAATACCTTTATATTAACTTGCATATCAAAGACAACAACCAAACCCAGAAGTGAGTGCTTAAACAAATTCTTATTGAATCTCTCTCATCAATTCAATCAATCAATTATGCTTTGCCAAACTCTCAACCCTTTCATTATCACCGCTGAACCAAAGAAAATTTGTTCAGACCATAACTCACCATTGGACCAAAGAAAGCCTTTTTAAACCATAGCTTAAAATCAGTTTTATTTACACAAGACCTTAAAATGTTGAATAGGACAATAATCAAAGACCCACCCTTCCAAAAGGATCCTTATGAGTTGTGTTGATAGATGAAGGATCGGCCCTAGAAAGAGTTCGGCAGGGGATTTATTGGGTGGTACCATAGTTCTTTAAGGAAGATGCCTTGGCTTGTTTGACACCTCACCTCACTAATTTTGATGGAGACAACATCCAATTGAAGAAGCATATGGAGGATGGATGGACAAAGATGACATCGATGCATGCAACATGCCCATGGTGGAATGCCAATGAGATGATTTGTACTGTAAGGCCCTTGTAGCAGAAGTTTTAATGACTCTTAGTCTCCGCACATGATTCGAAGAGGGGTCCTTGGGATTAGCTTCGAGGGTGTTATTGATGCCCAGTTCACCCTTTCATGCACATGGGTGAACTTACTTGGATCGATGTCGATGTTGCATTAATTACCATGCATACAATTTGAATTGTTCAATTTTAATTCCCTTAATTAATTTAGGGTTGTTGTAATTGTATAAATTTAATTTTTCATAGAAGCATATTAATTTCGATGATAAATATTTGACACGAGCCCTACAAAAGCGATGGATTTAACTTGTGAGTACACAATCACACAACAATGTTTTAGACGGCTAAAGTTGAGCCCATGTTGCACCAAATTCTTCATCGAAACTATCATGATTGCATTAAACTAGACTCAGAAAATAGTGAAAACATGTTTTTCAACCTTATGTGCATAATCCTTCTGTTGTGAGGTACATATTGCTTGCCTTTATTTTCCCATATGTTATGTCCTCCCATTTAATGTTTGTTGCCACCAACTATACATCATACCTAATTGAGAGACTGATCTTGATGCATAAAGCCTGCACGATATGGTTGTTGGCGATAAATATGCACCGTATACACCTGAGGTGCATGGTTCCTTCTTAAAAGGAGTTGGATAATATCTAGACCATTTGCACCTTAAATCCAGCGAGTTTTCTGGCCAAAATCCAGCAAAAATTGTTCAAAGGTTAGTTTTTGGTAATTGGAAATGCATAAACCAACGGCCCCAAGGGTAATCGAGGGTGCTGAATCCTTTTTTGCAATAAAAATTGCAATTTTAACATTGGAAATCTCATTTTCAACAACAAATCGTGTTGCCAAATTTTGGCCAAACTTGCCTCAAAAGATGCAAATGGTCTAGAAATTAGCCAACTCCTTTTAAAAAAAATAGTACAGAAAAACTCGTGATGTATCTTTGTTTTTGTCCATCCCCATACTATTTTAAAATGTATATGTTTTCGTACATACAAAAAAAACCCAAGTTGTACCTATCCGTCATCATCATCATGGAAACACGAGGCCCATCTTCTTTCTTGTAATTTCAACAACTCACAACCATAAAATTTATTTCATTATTGTAAAATTAATTTCATTATTGTAAGGATGAAATTGAAGCATAATTTTAATACCGGATATTTCAATTATCTTTAATAATTGGCGCTGGAAAAATACGAGATGTTTTCAAAATTTTCGACTCCATCATTTTGGGATTTGAATATGTTTTCAATTAGTTATTGAAATATAAAATAATGTTCATTTTTATTAATAAATATTGATTTGCATCTTGCATAAGTGTCCTTGAATGTGGTTTAGTAATATATTTTATCGAGTGTGATTACTTTATTATGTCCTCGATAAGGGGATATATATGAATCGGTCAAGGCTATTATTTGGAGTAATTTTAATAAATTTAACATAAACATATAATTTTTGTTATAGTTTGTATCAATTATTTATGGGGAATTTTTTAAATTTTGATTTATCTTGCTTCCTATTGGTTTATATAGGTGACGTAGGCCTGGGAATTTGTGCCCCGAGACCTGGCGACAAGCTTGCGTAAGCATAAAATGATCATTTTGTGCCAGATATCCTATTGTGTGTGGACGAAAATACAGTGGGAAGACTATTGTTACAGTGTTAGTTGTTTTTTTAATATATGAATGGAATGGCGATGGCCATGAATTGACATTCAATCTCTAAGCTTTGCAAAACTTATTGCCATCCAGAGATTGATATCTTGTATCTTGTTCCATACTACATGCATTCAATTGGAACTGTGGAAATTCTTTGTAAATAGTGTAGCATGAGGCAAACACATTTGTATACCATACACACATTTTCCCTCCATGCCTGAGCAATACCCCCTTGAAACACTTCAAGTCAGGCGCATGTCAATTGCCAAGTGGCCATTGAAAAGCAATGGCGAGCCATTCTATGCCCTAGTCCGTATACGAGGGAGCGACACAACCATGACCAGCTCTCCTTTTCTGTTTCTCGCACACAATCTTCAATTTCTTCTTTTGTTCATCTAGCTTCATTTTTTGGTTGCTTGATTTTCAAAAACAGACTTCTATTGTTTTTGAAGTGTCAAATAACAAAAGTACCCTAGCCACATCGATTTCAAATAAATAGTCTTCATTTTTTGTTTTGTCCATTTTGTAAAAGCTCCTTTGGTTGTTGATCTTCAAGCCTTTCATCAAGTTCAAGAGTAACCACCTCTCAAAGCATTTACATTTTTTGTTTTGTCAATTTTGTAAAAGTTCCTTTGGTTGTTGATCTTCAATCCCTTGATCAAGTTCAAGAGTAACCACCTCTCAAAGCATTTACAAGAAGCGTTCAAGCCTAAAGTCCAACATGAACATTCTTTCCAAACATCCAAGTTTTAAATCCCATCAAAAAAAAGCCACAGGTACATAAAATGGGTTTGTTGGTGCTTAGATGAAGAAGTGTAAAAGGTTTTACGATTATAAATGCTGGCAGGATGAGACACATGCATATAAAATAAAAGGTTTTACCATTATAAATGCTGGTAGGACGAGATGCATGCATATAAAATAAAGCCAAATGTTGAGCTTATCAGTTGTGCAAGTAGAAATGAATATCAAACATCGACCTGCCCCAAATGTCAAGGACGGGAACTACGTCATTGACAATATCAATCATACCAAGTGCTTCGCATTATATGCACAAGTCAATTGCAAAAATCTAAAGGAAATGTTTATCTCCATGCTCGTTTTCATCATCGGGTGTATTGAACAAAGCTCATCACTGTCAGCATTGGAGATTTTTACAGGGATCTTGATCCTTGGTGTAATAGCAGACTATATGGTACGGTTTTGGGACATTGAAAATCATTTTAGAGCATCCAGAAATATTGTTCTAAGTGTTCGTCTTAATCTCTTCGCCAATGCACTTGACAATGCCACTAAGATCATTCTGCAGTGTTTCGTTCATCCTCAAGTATGGAATATCAATAATAGAGCATCTAATTGTGAAGCAAAATGCCAAATGCATTCTAACATATTGACATATGGCACATTTCTTTCACCATGAACTATAAAGATGTTAAAAGTCTCGAAATACATATGGTAATTAGTAAGTATTTCAAGGCATTTAGGTAGTCGATTGAGAGCCGGAGGATAAATGAGAAGAATTAGGTGACATAGTATTTTAAAACAGGGATCTGCATCCTATTTTAAATAAAAATGACAGAAGGAAGGCCAGTGAGTGAAGCAGAAGCAGTCAGTCACTTCGTTTTCTGGCACAATGGAAGAAGCTGCACGATTCCCGCAGGAGGCGACTTTGATTGGCGTCTATTTTGGCCTTGCAGCATTGTCCAGAGAAATTGTAAGTGTAACTGGGCGCACAAAATAGAGAAGAATAATGGGCAAAGGGGTCCTTGTTTACAGAGCAATTCTGAGGCAAATAATCTATTTTAACTTAGTTAAAACCCATTTTCATGCCAATTCAGTTGGAAGCCACCTTTGAACTCTAAATGTAAAGAATGTGTATGTATTCTATTCAAGTTAAACAAAATATAGCAATTTTTTTTACTTTTTTTGGTTGGGAGTACACTTTTAACCAATTATCAGCCTTAACGACTATCTGATCCTTGGTAATGAGCTTATAATTTTCTTGTTTTGAGCATTGAAGATTCTCAACAAAACTTGGGGTGGGGTGGGATGGGATGGGATGAAAATGGTTTAATAAACTTGTTTGAGCAATTCACAAACTGAACTGTTTTCATGGGAAAGTTACCACCCAACCGCTGGCTAAATAATTGACATTTTACTGGAAAGGAAAGCGCTCTTTTGTTGAAAGATAGAAAGCAGGCATAATCTAGGTTCATTTGCCCAAAGTAGCATCATGCAGAGAATTGCTAATTCAAGAGAATTACCAATTCCACAGTAACTCTAAAAATCACGGCTATTGTCACTTCTCTTGAAATTTCCTAGAAATTTAAATTTCTTAATGTTATCATCTTGAAAAAGGACCAGGCTTGCTTGTTGTAGCACTAATGTGAAGGATGGTGATGCCATTGTCACAAATAGTTTAGACTACTATACGCGTTTTTTTCCATAAAGGAAAGGAATTCCAATAGCTAGTATTAAGTTCTAATTTTACAATAAGATGCTTAGAGTTATTTATTGACAAAGGTTAAACGCTCATGGTCCAATGATTACTTAATTGGAAGCCATGCTTTAAATTATATAGTACGCCTTTTTATTCATAAAGACATTGAATTCCAATACCTAGTATTAAGTTTTGATTTTACTATAAGATGTTTATAGTGGTAGTTATTTATTGAGAAAGGTTAAACGCGCATGAGAGGATTACTCAACCTGAAGCCCTTCTTTAAAATATACTCAAATTTGATTGATTTCATACAAAAAGCATTGCATGTAAGGCGACACACAACTCTGTACATTGGATTTCTTGGACTGACACTTCCCCACCTCCGGCGATGCATAATTCTGTACATTGGATTTCTCATCTTTCCTTTGCACCATGTCGCCACAGGATTTGGCATCCACATAGAACTCTCTTCTCTTTCACCTCAAAGAATTCAATGAATATATTACTTATATACCGATTCCAACCCCAGAAAATTTATATGAACTCAACTTTCTCCCAGCTCTCTAACGCAAATATTGAACATTGAACAGACAGAGAGAAGCCCCATGGTTTTCCTCTAACAATGGATGTGTTTATCTCTTCTAATCGTAATTATCGCAAGTCATAGCAATTCGGCAGAGTACAAGCTTGATCAGGGAATTGTCGGTATATACAATATCATAGCTGGATTTCAATCTCCAATGGTGTTTTATCCAAAAAAACATCGTTGTCTCCTTCATCGATGAAGTGGCCCAATGTCGGTGCGATATTCATGGCTAAGCACTTTTTATCTCGTCAATAAAGGCCACCGAAAGATAGTTAAATTTTTTTTATATTTTAGTAGTAATGAGTTTATCTTTTCGTGGTTTATAGGCATATGGTATTGGTTAATTCATGGTATTATGGTATTTATATTGATAAAGTTTATTTTAGGGTTTGAAGAATTAATTTTAAAATTCTTAATGCGATTAGCTTTATTATATAATTTTTTATGGCCTATTTTAGTTGACTAAGGATAATGGAATTTATCCCCTAGGATAATGGAATTTATTGTCTTACTATAAAATATATGCAATATTGATTTCATACAAAAAGGTGTAACATTGGCATTGTCATGCCATTTGTTTTAATGTCATGCAGGTGTAACATTAGCATTGTTTGTAAAGCCTTCACTTATAGTTTTTGTATTTTTCCAAATTGATTAGGTTGAGTGAAATGGGGTAGACACTCGCATTGTTTGTAATGCCTTCACTTATTTTATTTTTTATTTTTTCAAATTGATTAGGTTGAGTGAGACGGGGTTGCTTCTCTCCTAATGACGATTTCATTTTCACCAGTTTATGCTCTTAGATTCGCCATCTACCTTCAACTGTCATGAATGACACATCAAAAACAGCGACCGAATTTTTTTGAAAATTTTATAGTTTTATGTTTATTTTGATTACTTAATGGTATAGTAAAATGTTTAACAAAACTTTAGGAAATGATAAAATATCTTACAGTGTCTAAATATATTAGAATGATATATATTTTTAATTTGAAATTTCATAATATAAATATTTTTATCATATCATAGTATATTTGAGTAAGAGGTAAAATAATTTTTAATTTACATATTTTTATTATACATGTGTGTGTTTTTTTAAATATATATGTATAGATGTTACATAAAGTCCATATGGTTTTTATATTTGATAAGTGTGTTAAAATAATCTATGTAATGTCTATTTCATGTAATGAATTTTTCATTTTAACTCAAGTTATCGAGGAAGGTTTGGAATTTGACAGGCATATGCCTCAAGACAAAATACTATTGAAAATTTTAAGAAACCATTTCAAAGAAGGGGCAAATAATTAGGTTGAACTTATTTTCATGATAAAAAAAAAATTCAAAATGTTATTAATTTTTATTAATAGGTTTTTTAAAATAGGTGTATACTTACATAAGTGGTTATTATGATATATGTAATAATGGAAATTGTTGTCTTACTTTACTAAAACTTTTCTATTTGATTGAAGGGTAGGTGGTGAGTTTTCCATCAAGGAGGAAGGTTTTGCTTTCTTTCAATTTCTTCTTTTTCTTATATTGGCTTAGCATTATTCAAATATGGAGTATTTCCCTCACTTTCATTGCCTTTCTTTTGCATTTCTACCCTTCCTTTAGAGGATAACTTACTTTTCAAGCCCAAATGTGCAACTCCAAGAGAGAGGTGGGTACCATTTTAGAAGGAGAAGTTAGTTTCGAATTCTGATACTCTGATACTGAAGGAATTAGCTTAACCACCCAACAAGCATCAACAATTTATCATTTAGCTAATAAAAAATGGTTCATCCCCACTCTATATTTAGGCTTGTCTTTATGTCCTTCATGGCCTATTGGAGATGTAGTAGTCGTTCTCGCAAAGTTGGTAAAGCTCATCCTCACTTTGGATCCATTGAAATAGAACTTGAGTCTAGAGTCTACTAAGTAGTCAAATCTCTACCATCTTCAAAAGGATTCCTAGGTAGGCTATAACAACATTTATTCTATTTTAATTGAGTTTTAAGTAGGCTATAACAAACTTTAATCTATTTTTATTGAGTTTTAATTTTTTCCATAGGCAATTGCAAACCACTAGCTATCATGGATGCAATTTCGGGGACATTGCCACCTTGTGGCTCTTGTATTCAAATATATAAATTGTTTCGAAATGTTAATAATAATAAAATCTAAAATATTTTGAAATTTTTTATAAATTATTTTACTTTATATTCAAACTTTAATATTATTCATTTATTATATCAAATATGAAAAATAAAATTGGACTCAAATCAATTAAATAAATAAATATAATCTCGATAATGGTTATATTGTCACATTCAATATATTTAAAAAATAAGTTGTGATAATTTATTTTTTTAAATAATTTTAGCAAATTCATTTACATATTTTTTTTTAATTTTAATATCCATTATTGATAAATAAAATATTTTAATTATTAAAACCACTTTTTTATAATTATAATGCATTTTTTTTTGTAATTTTAATATCCATTATTTTTAAATAAATTTTTTAATTATTTTAAAAAAAATTATAATTATATTGCAGTTTTACAAGTATAATGCAGTTTTGACATTTCAAATCATTTTGATCCATTATGTTTTACACTTTTCAAAGCTATTTGATGACGAATTTGTTGGAGTTGTGGATCTATTGGAATGTATATAATATATACATTTTGATATATGTGCTTAGGGATTATACACAGTTATATCAACAATATGTGTTTAGGGATCACTTTTCTTCACTAGGTTCTTACCGAGCTGGTCTATATAAAAATATAATTGAGAGATTATGTAATGGGATTATTATAAATAAATATTTATAATGATTAAGTAATATGAATTTAAATAATTTAAATATATGATATTATTGGTAAGTAATGTAAATGTGTTAGTATGATTTAGATGGAATTATTATAAATTATGTATAACCAACATAACTATTTAACTTATATATGTATATATATTGTTATCTTAAAACTCTGTCATGTATATGTGTTGGTGTGTTATGTTATTATACAAAATAAAATAAAAAAACATATCTAATATAAAATATAAGAAAAACAAAGAAAAAGGAAAATGTAATTTGATGTTTGTAAGTGTTGTAAGTTCTGAAAAGCAGGAGTTAAGATGAGTCCATGTTAGTGAACATGTAACTAATAAATGAGAACTCCTACACCATCATAAATTGATCTTCATTTTGATCTTCCTTTTCCATGGTGATAGCTTTTACTTGGAAAGCAATTTAAATCGGGCTGTCTTAAGAATCCTTCATTCGCATTGATCTTAATGTTGATCTTCCTTTTTCACGGTGAGAGTTTTTACTGGAAAACAATAAGTGGTTGTGTTAAGAATCTTTAGTTTGTTTGTTTACTCATGTAACCATAAAATATTATGTGTTAGTCAATTAACCATAAAATATTAAGTAATACTTTTTGTTTGGGAATTTTTAGAATTTTCACTTTTTTTTTAATATTACCTAAAACCAGTATTTAAGTTTCTTTTTATCTACACCCATGTTGTTAGTCCTCCAAGTTTCATATATTATGTTTAGGTTTCTATCTATTTATTTGTTAATACAATATTATTATGTTTTTAACATATTTTATTGCAATATAATATTTGATCTTCAAAAACGATAGGGTTGCAAACTTTGGCCAGCTTGCTCTAGAGTGTACTACAACTTATTACAAGTATGGAAGTGCAATTCATTACAAATTTCATGATGAAGCCATTCATTTAATGAGAGTTTCCTTCAGCAAAGAGAGCAAAGGTTTTTTCAAAGATTTCTATATCTAAGAGACCTCTAGGAAAGTTGGTGGGGTGAGCCCTAGTGGGTGAGTATTTTGAAGTTCTTATTACATATGATAAGGGTTTTATGAATGGTGTTAAATCAATGGAT
>LPNX010672121.1:0-11867 GCA_001517045.1 Pseudotsuga menziesii | reverse complement strand
TAGGAATCACACCATAGACAAAATTAACTCTCTACCCTCATTGGGAATTTCACCATGGACAAGTTTAACTCTCTCTCTCTCCTTTCTCTTATTCAACATTATACTCACTCTCATAGTGCTAGAGTAAAATTTAACTCTCTCGCCTCATTGGGATGTGTTCTATCATTTTTGTCACCTTAGTCACTTAAACATTGATAACTTTTCCATATCTTAAAATAATTGCATGGAAACTTCACCAGTGGATAACTTAGATAGAGGTAAATTTTATTATGTCCATGAGGACACCAAGACTTCAATTATTACAAGGTTTAAATCCCTCTCTTGATCCCACACCTAACTAAGTCACCATAATGTACGCAATGATATGAGGTGAACAAAGTCATAAAAAATTTAGAAAATCAAAAGAAAAATAATTATAAAATATGGGATGGACCAATAATATTCACCAAAAACCTCATAGTAACCATAGCTAGAGAAGATTAAAGGTGAGATTCATCTTGGGAGACAATTTCATAAAAACCCTAAGAGGTCCATACTTTTCTGGGAGAACATTCTTTGGAATTGAAACCAATTAGGAGGCATCCAAAATAGGTCAACCATAGAGATGAGAAGTGAATACATATCCCAATAACCATTAGGTCCAAAGGATGTCAAAATAACAACATAGAACCATGATTAAGCTTGGCCATCCAGACTGTCATCAAGTACCTTGGAAGTAAATGGAATTGATAGAAAAACAAATGAAGATAAAATTCTTAAAGACAAAGTCCACCAGAATCAAAATCCCACAAAAATACAAAATTTCACCAAAGGACAACATTTTGGAAGACCAAAAGTTTGAGAAATTTATTTATTTAATTTTATGTAATTTAAATAAGCTCAAGTATCACTTGGAATGTGGAAGGAAAATGGCCCTAGGTCAACTTGACCATTGTAAAAATTCAACAAAAGACGGTGTCGTCGCTATAGAGATGGTCAGGCGTGGATACAGCGACGTCCAAGAGTTTAGGCGTGGATACAGCGACGCCTCGTTCCTGTTACATCGGATTTTACACCAAAAAGTAAGAAACGTGGAAAACCTCCGTGGAAAAATCCGCGCTTTTGTACTAGTGAAACAAAGTGAAAACTGCTGAATGGAATGCTCTCCATGTCAAGTTTATTTATATTTACTTACCTACCCTACTTATTAAGCATCAATGCTCAATGAAGTAACTTCTGACTTCCAATGAAGCCACTCCAGTAAATGATCCGATAAACCAACTTTCTCTTCATGCTTGATAAAAAACAGAGATGACAGACTTAATCGCAGAAAGATATAATAAATAAATTGATCTTTATAGTAGAGATATAACTAGCCATTACCATTGCCAAATTCATCTATGTAATCAGCCATTGGATCATAAAAGGCATGACAACTTTCAAAAAATTATGGCGTTATCTTACCATGAGAGAGTTGTCCCAACTGTAAATTCCCTTGCACACTGTCAAACTGATGTTCAAAATAACCATGCAAAGAAAAATAATGACAATTTATAGGCAAGACATCCACAACTTCATCTAAAATTTCTGATTTTAAACTTCATATTCTTTATATGCTTCAGCAGAAACATCATTCATTTTTTTCAAAAGGATCAAGCAAATAGATTTATTCTTGAAAAAAAAGTTCTGAATTTGAAAAACAAAAAGAAACATCCATTTGAGAACCCCCATCTTCTTCTTCATTATTCAATTCTTCATTGCATACTGTTATTTTTTCTAAAGGCTCGCATTGATTGCATAACTGTCCTTCTCACTCATCATCAATTCCAAGAAAATTTATACATTCATCTACAATATCAAATTTCTATTTTTGATTGGAAACTTTAAGTCTCTTTTTTAACCACTCAAATGAAGGAAAACACAATGGAAAACAATCACTTTCAACATGTTCAGTTTCCACTCTGTTTTCATACTTTTGATCTTGGATTTCCATGAAATTTTCTTCACTAATAGAAATTGTGACAGGCTGATTGCATTCTTCAGAAAACAAATCAGTACAACCATCTCCTTTCAAATCACTAGGTTGATCATCTTCTTCAAGAAATGAGAGCTTCATATAGTCATGTAAATATTTAGGTGAAATTTGAATCTAATCAACATGCAGAGGTCAAAATCTGATTTCTCTTTACTAGCATTTTCAGAAAATGAACATGTGGAGGGACTACAAGATTGAGATTTTCCAGAATTATCATCTTCTGTGTAATCAATCACACAAACATTGTAATTTTCAAGAGATTGTTGTTGTGAAAAGGAANCATGTGGAGGGACTACAAGATTGAGATTTTCCAGAATTATCATCTTCTATGTAATCAATCACACAAACATTGTAATTTTCAAGAGATTGTTGTTGTGAAAGGGAATTTTCTAATTGAGAAGGGGAGGCCTCTTCTTGTAACAAAAATTCATAAGTTGAATAATATGAGGAAGGATTTGATTGGCAGTCCCAACCTCTCTCTTGGTCACACAGAGAATGATAAGAAGGCTGCAAATCATCATCAATTTCAGGAATAGATATATAACTGGTTGAATCTGAGCTTTGGTCTATGTCAACTTTAGTCAAGGAAGACCGTACTAACTGGTGAGAAATTTCTTGAATATCATGGCAATTGGTTTGTCTTTCAGTTTGAGCTGAATATTCATGTAAGATGTCTAAAACCTCTTCATCCAAATTCTGATCATCACCACACTCATCTTTCACATTTTCAATGAACTCTCTATCATGTGTGCAACAATGTTGAAGTAACAACAAAGAAGGATAATTCCTTTTGAAATGTTCATGAAATATTGTATGAAAGTCTTTAAGGGAGGATAAACTCCTTGTTGGCAATCCCTAATACCAAGACCTTGCATATCCTTCCAAACTAAACATGAATAGATTCATTAAAGAATCTTAATTCCATCCCACTCCCAGCTTATGTATATGCTTATGAAATCTAAATAAATGGATGGTAGCATCATCACCTTTTTCATCATTGAATCTTGGAAGATATGTTTTCCAAATTACCAGAGGTATTTTATTGGGATAACCAGGAATGGAAGCAAGATTCATAGGAGCATACCTTGCAGCTCGAGAAGTCATCTTGATGGTGGAGAAACTAAATCAGCTCCTCAAACTTCACAACCCTGTTTGATAGTGGATATGCCATATAACATTATGAAGAATGGATCCTTCACAGATGGAGTCGCCAGGTGAAAAGAGACATGACCTTCTTGATGTCTGAGCATTGTTCACAATCGTTAGTTAGATCTAAACCCTTCATTCAAATTCAGTGAATATTTGAGACCTCTCCCCGTATCTATCTTTTTGACCATCGGCCTCCCTAGTGGAGTCACCTTCCAGAATCTTTCAGTGGAGTCACCAGGGAAAACGATACAACCTTTTTAACATGTAAGAATCTCTGTTTTCCCACAGAAACCCTTTATCCTTTGAATCTTTGTTGTTCTTCCCAAGGATGATCTTCAATATCGTCCCCAGTAATAGTGCCAGTTTGTTAGCATTGGTATTGAACCAAAGCTTGCAGAAGGCTCGCTCCCAGGTAACAGCAAAACCACTTTTGAAGAGAGAACTAGCCTTCTACTCTTCCAAGAGGGATTTCTTACCAAATATTAACAATGCCAGATATGTACAAGTGAAAATATAAATTGTTTGTAAGATTGGTTGAAATAGGACATAGAACCAGTGGGCGATGGAGTCAAGATGTGTGGAAAAAATAAACAGAACTTATACACGCGATTCTAACACAGAGGCAAGATATCCATTCAGCCATAGTCAAATTATAATTGTATGGTGGAAAAGAAGAACATGAACAGACCATCAACACAGAGCATTTGATAATCAATTTTGTATTAACTTTAAAAGAAAGCTTTAGTGGATATCTGAAACAACAGATGGAGCATGGCATGTATGAATTTCAAACTATTATACACTTATTTCAGACATGAAAGAAAACATAATGGGAGAGATAAACTAGAAAAACATTCACACGAGAAAGAAGCAACAAACTGTACCACAAACAACACAAGAATCCCTGTGTAAAACGCTGACTTCAGCTCTCCAACTTTATTAAAAACTCTTGAAAGCACACACTACAAAATTACATCAGTTCCAACTCTTTCTCCTTCTGTAGGAGGTGAATTTATAATTTTTTTCAACCTACTAGACAGACATTCAAAAACAAAATTTGTTACAAACGGAAGAGCATCTTCTAACAAACTTCGGACGTGGCCTACACACCGCAATTCACTTAAGGCAAAAATAAAATGTAGGCTACTAGAAAATAGGCTAAAAAATCCCCTCCTGAATATCCCAGATGGTGATAGTTGTGTGAAAAACAGAATAGGTTTTTGTAACTAGCCATGTTACCAAAAAAAACCCATGTCTTTGTTTCCTCTAATTCAGCTCCAGCTCCTTAGGATCTGATTTATAAATTGATGACTCAGATAGTAAACCTGTAAATTTATGGAAAAATACCCTGTGAATATATTTTAAAGTATCCCAATATGTGATACTTATGTATAAACAGAAGGATTTTTTTGAAGGTATGCTTGTGATGAAGAAAAACCTCTCTCATTTTCCTGAAATTCAACTCCATTTGGCTGAAACAATTCTTTGAATTTGATGACTAAAATAGTCCTTTGGAAAACCTGAAAAATGGCTTGTAGAACTCACTTTGTTTCTGCAAAACCATAGGACCTGTGTAAACAATGAAGGAGGTTATTGAATATAATAATGTTCATAATATAAACCTCATTCAATTTTGGAAAATTATTTCTGGTTTTCCAGAAACAATTGATTGAAATAATTGACTAAAACAATCATTTAAAAATCTGTAAATTTGCTCTCTGAAGATGACTTCAGTTATCTCAATACACAGCACCTGTGTAAAAATTGAAAGAGGTTATTGTATATAGTTGTCCTATTAAGAAAAACCTCTCTTAGTTTTGGAAAATCCATCTCATTTTGGTGGAAAACATTGATTGAATATACTAACCCAAAACAGTCATTTTCATAAAAACAAATCCATGCTCGGCTGCTTTAATTCTGAATTTAAATGATTTGATCCATAATCAGTACAATGCTTGTGAATTTTGTTTTTCCAACTGCATATATTTCCATCATTTGTTCACTTTTATGGTCATACTTCTTTATATCAACCTCCCTTGACATTCACCCAGCCGAATTAATTTGAGCTCTTGATCAATTTTCCAAACCATGGATACGGAAGCACGTGTCTCAAGCTGATTGCTATATAAAATTTTGCTGATTGAAAAATTGACTCACCTCATGCAAGTTCACAATGTGAAATTTCCCTCCTCCATGGATTTTATTCTACATCAAATCATCACCATTGAAACATGTCATATTTTAAAACATTTTGCAAATTGAAAAATTTAATTTTTCCTTGCTTGTTGACAACACGAAATTTGTTTTATCCATGGATTTTCCTCACCTGTCAATATGACCGTCAAAACCTATCTACCATTTAACATCATTTTGCTGATTTGAAATTTTAATTAATCCGTGCAAGTTAATACAACGAAATTGACGTGAGTGGTTGGATGATTTAGCTTTTGATTTGTGTCGTTGATTCATTTTTCTTCAGCAAGATTTTTAAGATATTTCCATCATCTCTTACAGCGTGGAAACCAGGAAAACTGATGTACCTGTGCAATTATTTTCCAATGAAATTATTGCTAGATGATACATGGCTAAAAAAAAGAATATTAACCATTGATCCACCTTTGTTTTAGAATACCGTAATCGACAATAAACTCTTAAATTTATTCATTGATTTTTCTGCAATAATTCATCATTCCTATGCTTCCATTCACCAACCGTAAAATCTCCACCAATAAATCGCCACACTGGGATTGAGCAAGCAGATGATAAAATTCAAGTCTGTGATATCTTATTTCTTCAAAATACCTAGCTGCAATTCCGACATATTTTCCATTCCATATTTACAGACTTGTAAAATTACGATGTGTAAAAATATATCTTGCAGATATCTGCATTCAATATGAAACAAGATTGACCCTACAAATGCATCGACTATTATTCAGAGTGCCATTCTTGTTTGCATATGAAATCATACATATGACCATTCTTGGATAACTTCGTGGCTTGTGAGTTTTATACCTCGTCCATATAAAAAGCTCATGTGGTAATATCCCACATGCACAGTGTAAGATATGTTTTCAATGTTTATATGCATTGCTAGTTTCACATAATATCAAGGAACAAATTGTGTATTACTTCTTGGGAGCTATGCACTTGGACTTTGCTGGAAGGATTTACTTGGTGTGTGGACCCCACACAAATTGGTAATGAGTGGCCTTATTCCAACAACATTTTTTATAAAAACTTAATTTATCATTTTAATAATAAAAAAAAAATTGGATAAAATATAAAACTTGACTTGTAAAGCAAAAATTTATATATAAAAACAAATATTTATAAATTTTATTAAAAATGAATAAAATCCTTTTTTCATTCATAGGAATTACTTTCTTTTTGCTCAAATCTGCTAACCTTTTTCTCTCGCCACCTTGGAATTTTTATAAATTGTTTTAATGAGGAATGTTTGAAAACCATTTATTCATCAAGAGAAACTAATATTTTTAGGCAATGAGGTTCACCGCGAAAAAAATAAAATAGTGCTAACACCATGAATGAGTGAATCATAAAGATATAACAAGGTATGTGGCTGGTAACAAAAAATTTTTCCCATCATAAATCTATTCACCCTAGTGTTGGATGAAGTTCCTCCAACATCAAATGAACCAAGTGTTGAGCAAGAAAAACCATGAGTCTTCAGGTGACTCAAATGCATATCATAGGTGCATCCATGTAGATGCGCATCATCAGAAAGTAACAAGGAATGCTACTGCAAATGTGAATAAGAATGTGCTACAAATGATATGTAATGTGCATCAATATAATCATCTATGTGTTCTTTCATCCCATAAGTGAATGGAGAACCTCAACCAAAATCTGAACAAAATGAGCAAGGAAAATATGAAGACTTCAAGTGGCTGAAAGAATTATCATCAATACACTCATGAATATGTGTATCATCATGAAACATCAGATGATGTTGCTTCCATTAATAATTTTCTTCAACCATATAACTCTTCACCCAAGTGTGGAATGAAGTTCCTCCAACTTCCAGTAGACTAGGAAAGGAGCAAGGAAAGTCGTGAGTCTCCAAGTGACTCAAGTGAACATCATAGGTGCACCCATGGAGATGTGTATAATCATAATGTAAATAAGGATTCTACTACAAATGTAAATAATCTGGCGCTCTAATAATTCCATCATCAAAATGAGAAATAGAATGTACATACTCTTCATGTTCCACCATAAAAAAGAACCTTTCACCCATACTTCATTAGGATGAATGCTGCAAAATATGGAATTGTAGGATGTAGGAGAATGAACTAACTCACCCAAATTCTTAAAAAATAGTAGAAGTTTCATCTTGGTAAGGATCCAAATGGGTAGTATCATGCAGCTATTTCAAAAGTGTGAAACCTTTGTCATAGATTGGTTCCAATGTAGAGGAATCATGCTCTTCTTTAAAATTTGCATAATCTTCATCAAGAGACAATTCAAGTTCCTCTTCCACCACATCAAGTGTTTGAATCTCTTCAAGATAAAATTCAAACACATCAATTAAATTCAAATTTCCACATCTCTCATGATCCTCCATGTCATGAGCATCCTCCAAACAATCTACCATTCGAAAATCTTCGATGTTGCACATTTCTCTTTGAATTTTCTCCATGTCTTCAAGGAATGATGGTTCCTCCAAGGAAGTGGCTCTCCATCAAGAATTTGACACCAATTCTCGAATTTCATGGAGTATGCTAAGGGATTCTATGATATCCATTTCACTCATCTTCAAGGATCCTTCAATGAAGGATGCTTCATGGGAGTGAACCTCCTCTTCTTCTTCATTCTGGATTTGATCAACTCCTTGAAGCTCAAGTGGTGATGGGGGATTTGATATTGGTTCTTCCTTTGATACTACAAGGTATTCATATTTATGATCATGATAAATTTTGATTGCAACAATATTTTCAGATCTGATCTCTATGTCACCAACATATATTTGTGAGCACCCATCATTAGGTACTCCTTCATAGTTCAAAACATCCATTAGTAGATTCTGTTTGGTTTATGTCCATAGTAGAATTTGTTTCAGAATGATATTCTATAGTTTCAAGGTACTCTTTTTCCTTCTCATGTAATGTTTCATCATATTTTTCAAATTCATTTTTGAGTGACTTTCGATCCTTTTGGTGTAATTCTTTTTCTTCTTCACCACCCACAGAAGTTTGTAGCTCCTTGGTCTCCTTCCTACTTGTGCATTGATGATTATTCCTTAATGATTTCTTATTTGAATTATTTTTCATAACTTCCTTCAACCAATAATTAAGGTTTTCAAAATGGGTGGTATTATGTGTCTCTTCATGATGTAAACTTCTACTACCCATAAATTGGCAAGCCATCAATTCGAATACTTGCTTAACCTTCCTGGTAATCTCCTCGCCACTTGACTTAATGACTTTATTCAATTCATCTATACCATCCATAACTTCAATAGGTTCAAATATCATTCTCTTATACCATTGTAATTTCCCCTTTTTGGAAATTTTATCAAAATACCAATTCTTCAATTATTTCACAATGTACTCAAATTCAACTTCTTACAACTCTAGTTAAATGGATTCAATTGATCCAAAAATTCCTCCAATTGGTATCAAAATTGGTGAGGAAGGTTCTGATGGTTGATGGGACATGTGATAACATCTAGAAGACATATAACCAACTGATACACACAACCATGGTTTTCAATTTGCAAGGGAAGAAGTTTCAGGACAAGACTAGTCAAATTGGGAGGTGGAAATCCCCCGTGGGTCCTGGGAAAAATCTTTTAAATGCACTATAAAACCTTCACTAATGGTGGGTATTATACTTGGATATATTATAATACATTAATTAAATTATATTTTCAGCATAATATGTGGTTTTGGGGTCGAATGGGTATTCAAGAGAACTCCATGAATTTACTAGTAGTTTTCAGGTTCCAACCCCCAATGGTAGATTACTCCAAATAGCTCCAAATGCTCCCGAATTGTACCAGAAAGTGTATGAGTGATATAATGTTCAGGGATTTATTATTTCCTTCCAATTACTTATGCAATTATATATCAAATTCTGAATAAGATAGATGCTTTAACTCATAATTTTGGGGCTCAAATCCCCCCCAAGTAATTGTCAGAATGGCCTCTGGAATGTATAGAAACCCACTTGAATTCTGAAATTGTTGGAGGGGATGTGTATAGTAAATAAACAAGGACTCATATTATTAACCAATCGAACTCCCATGGTTATTATCACTTCCTTCAATCCGATATATAAAAACAGTTTTGAACGCTTGGGAAAATGAGATGCAATTTAATCCAATGGTTATGGAATTCGACCCAATGGCCACAAAATATCAGTTAATGAATATGAAACCTAAAATATTATTCAGTTACATTCCATTCATGCATTAATAATAAATATTTTATAAATCTCAAATCTACCAATATTATTAGAGTTTGCAACAAGGAAGTGGGAAATGGCATTGTTTCTTTATTATGGATCAACAATACATAAAATATATTGGCCTTTCGACCTGAAAAATTTATGAATAGAGATAATATTATTTAAATTAGAATACAATATTCTGGAGCAAGAGGATCTCCCTCAAAAAATATAAGTGGCTCACCAAGTGCCCCTCAATCCACCAAGCTGAAATATAGTGAAAGAATGTCAGATTGGAGGGGAAATGAGCTAAATCTTGAAGTGTCCATGGGCTTATGTATCTACAAATGTATGTTATAACACCATTGAATCTCCTTGAAATACCTGAGTGGCCTCTCCAATCACCAATTAGGACGGGAATCTTTAACCCTCGAAATTGGCTCAAGCATGAACTAGTCACTCACTAGCTCTCTCTCTCTTCACAACAACAAATTTCACACCTGATCAAAAATCCCCTTCCCATGGCTGCTCCCTGAATTTTATAAACATTAATGGTATCCTCAACTTCCAAATACATCCATAAACTAAATCCAATTCTAATTGGTGTGGTTACCCATTCTACGCCATGTGGCCTCTCTCTTCATCTTCCATCTTCTCCCAAATTGAGCAGGAACCCATTGGGCTTTTCCAAATCACATGAGATCTCTATTAGATTCTCTATTTCAACATTATATGTCAGATATTTCATATTTCATCCTTCAAATCTGACTTGTGTCATAATTTTCATAGAATCTCCATCATTGGTGTCATAGATGTCATAAGTGTAAGGGTAATCTAGCCAAGTGTCCATGAAACTCCCCTTTTGGCTCTCCCTCCTCATGTAAGTTACACGTCATCCCAAATTATACCTATGAAGTATATGAACAATTATATTGACCTTATAATCCATCAAAAACATTATTCTTTCCATCGATTTGAGATTACAAGAGGTGGATGCCATTTAACATCGGAATTCTATCTAGTGTGGGTCCCACATCCTCCATGTGTCCTCATGATCACTTTCCACTTTGATTTTCCCTTTTATTTATTTATTTATCTTCTTTGTTAAATATTTATGCTAGTATAATTTTCAAACAGCATTTATTCTCCCCCTTAATCCAAATCTCAAAGCTTCCACCACCGACCTAGGAAGCTAGTGATTTTCCTCCTTGGAAATTATTTGACCTTCAGCATCAATTTGAAAAATTTCATGAATATGGAAAGTGTGATTTGGCCATTGTGACCCAATGAAAAATTTAGGACATTAAAAATCCTCCCTTCCCAATATTGCTTTTCCTCAAGAAATTGCAAACATGGTTGTTGAAGAACCTACTTTCTGTATGATTCTTTGAAGTTACCACTGAGCTTCCCACTTTGAGTCCTTGAGATTCCATGAAGATTTTAGAGAGGAACTACCATGCTTGCTGCTGCACTACTCCAGTTAACATCACCTTATTAATTGGGCAATCCATCTCCCATACTGCTTGTTTCCCAAATAATTTGAAATCAATGGGACTAAAAACTATCCCACGGTCCCATTGCTTGCATTGCACTCCAACAATTAAGAGTGCTCTCTAACTTATACCATTAGGAAAGAGAATTTATGGATCCCATTTTCTTGTATGAATTCTTCCAAACATCATGACTACATAATATATATCATCAAAGTACATAACAACATAATAAAAATTTACATCAAGGAGGTGCCTCACCAAAAATTCATAAAAGGGCTTATACCTCCAAGTGAGTAGACTACCATTTTCAGAGTGCATACATGCTTCAAGTGACCAATCAAATCTTATCCAATGACATAGGTGAGGATCCCATGTCCTATAATGCTCCTCCAAAAGGTTTTAATATGCATCGAAATATTCAGCCATGTATTATTTCATCCAAGAATTGGATGAAGACTCTCCACTCAAATCTGAACCAAATAATGAGCAAGAAAAATAAGGAGACTTCAAAGGCTTAAAGAAGTCTCACCCATACATCCATGAATGAGTGAATCATAAATATATAACAATGTATGTGGCTGGTAACAAAAATTATCTCCCATAATAAATCTATTCACCCCTATGTGTGATGAATTTCCTCCCACATCAAATGAACCAGGTGTTGAGCAAGAAAAACCATGAGTCTTCAAGTGATTGAAATGCATATCATAGGTGCATCCATGTAGATGTGCATCATCAGAAAGTAACAAGGAATTCTGCTAAAAATGTGAATAACAATGTGCTCTGAGTGATATGTAATG
>LPNX010672105.1:324194-349241 GCA_001517045.1 Pseudotsuga menziesii | reverse complement strand
GAAATGGAGATAATTGTAAAACAAGTGCAGGAAAATTTGAAAGTGGCACAGGATCGGCAAAAGAGCCAAGCAGATTTGAAAAGAACTCCCAAAGAGTTCCAAGTAGGTGAGCACGTGTTTATAAAGGTAAGACCAAAGAAAAGCTCTCTAAGATTGGGGAGTTGTGCAAAGCTGGCACCACGTTACTGTGGTCCGTTTGAAATTTTATCTAGAATTGGTCAAGTTTCATATCAGCTAGCGTTACCACCTAACTTGAAAGTGCATAATGTTTTTCATATCTCTGTTTTGAAAAAGTATATTCATGATGCTACTCATGTGGTTGATTGGAATGTTGTACAGGTGGAACCAGAAGGAGAAATTCTGGTGGAACCGGACTGTATCCTCGGGAGGAGGGAAATTACTCTGCGGAACTGCACCATTGGACAGGTGAAGGTGCAATGGAAGCATCTTAGTCCTGAAGAGGCTACTTGGGAACTGGAAAGTAACATGCGGGAGGCATACCCAAATCTGTTCCAGGAGGTTGTAGAGGATGAAGAATAAGTAACATCGAGGATGATGTTACATTTTAAGGGGGTGTGTATGTCACATACCCCAATTTTGTAAAATAATGTTAATTGTTTTAATTACATTTCCTAAGACATTATGTTAAATTTAATGTAAAGTAGGAATTGATGACTCAGCAGAGTCAAAAGAAGTGGAATGTAATTCTGAATATTTTATTATTAATAAATAAAAAATGGAGACAACAGCATGGGAGAGCTGTTAATAAGAGATTACTGGTCAAACTGGTGGAAGGAACTAGGTGGAGGGTAAAAGATAAGTGGCAGCATCCTCAAACACTTCCTATGTTGCAGGTGGCAACTTCCCTACATTTGGGGTCATGATCCCCCAAGAAAGTGGGATCAGAGTAGGTGGCTCAATAAATGACAACTAACCCAAAAAGACCTAGGCAATCTTTTAAAAGTACTCAATGAATAGAGCTGAGGTTGCTCAGATATTTTCCAGAGAAGAATCATTCAGGTGGAATGCTATTCAGGAAATTCATTGGGGAAAAAGGGAAAAATAGTAAGGAAGTTGTTCTGAGAGGAATGCTACAGTAGATTGGTCTGTTACAGCTTGTAAGCTGGGAGAATTGACTGATAAGTTTAGGATTCATGCTAAGTCTGAAGACTGGTACTTGATTATTGCTGCACCTAGTTCCAACCAGGGAGACCAGAACAAGCTCGGGGGTCCTGAGGAGTCGCTGTTTGAGCGCTCTCCAGGAGTTGGTAGGGAGGAATGACCTCCCATTACTGTTGTTGTCCAAGTTCAAGAATCAAGTTCTGTCATCTATAAATCTTTTGTTCTTGTTTATATATTTGGGTATGATTGAATGTCATGTTTGTAGCTGACGAAGTAAAGATTTAGATGGTTAGTAATGAAATTGTTTTTAAATTGTTTAGTAACAGATTTTTTTTTGATGAATAACAATACCCCCCTATGTTTTTCCTCATCTGGAAGGACCAGACCGTACTCTAGCGCAGGGGAGGAATTTATAAATAGAGATGGTATGATGAAAATGCAGAAAAGAATGTTAATCGAAATTATAGAATATTTCTTTTATTTGATTGTTAGAAGAAATATCTTTTATACCAGTAGTAGTGTTAAAACTTGAATTAGACTGTTAGCTTATTTTGAATATCAGGGAAGAGTATAATAGTTAACTAGAGTAGGATTAAGTTAGATAAAGTTGCTTTACAACCTACATCTTTACCCTTTAACTACTGCAAGTATAATTTTCAAATTGAATGAAGAATAGCTAGAATCTATATCTACTCCTACAGGTATTTTAGTATTAGCAGAGTTTACTTTTGAAAAGTAATACCTGTTAATCATTTATTTCTATTCTACGTAGTTAAATAAAAACATATCCTATACTATTCAAGATATTAACAGTGTAGAACATGGTTAATCCTTTTACTTTCTTTTCTTATAAACATTAAATTGTAACATAAAGCTAGATATTTTAGAATACAGAAAGTATTTCTACAAAGTATTTAATACAGTAAGTATGAGAACCTGATAACAACAGGCTAGCAATAGACTACTTTATTCTATGAGTATAAATAATCAGGAACAAATTACTATTTCCCTATATACTTACAAAAGAAACTAAGTATAAATAACAATAAAAGTAATAGTACTCCAGTTAGGGTAACAACATTGTTATCATAAATAACAATTACTATCTTATTTTTTACTCTATAAAGATAGTATTTTTAGGTAATTACAGTAATGCCTTAACTCGTTTTCGTAAACCAGAATTATAATATAAATTCTGTACTTAAGATTTACTAACAGTTCTTAATAATTTTCTTTAAAAAAAAAATATACATCCAACTATTATATTCTGAAGGGTAATAGTTCTAAGAATTTACTCTTTCGTTAATAATAAAGTAAATCAATATTTAAACATTGTACAGGAAAAATCAGCATTTAATTTTATAATACTACAGGTAGAAATCAAATATATTATCGCACAGGATATAATCAACAGTGTAGATTGCTCGACTTATCGAGCTTAACAAGTATTGTAAAACTTAACTAATAACCCCACAATTTACAAAAGAGTATTACAAATTAACAATGAATTTAAAAGAAGAGGCTGTATGTATTTCTTTTACTATCGGATTAGGGTTTAACCCTATTAATTCAAAATATACAATTAAATTAACAAATGTGGAGCCAAGACAGTATTTTTACTCACATTCGTATTAAAAATCAACAGAGTAAGGTTGTCACAAGCCTATTTCTTATACATAGTTTTAGAAATCAAAGGTAAATGCTATAAACATTTTCCTACTGTCAAGCCTCAAATACTATATTTACAATATAAATAAACATATAAATTTAAGTGCTGTAATATAAACAAAGAATTATAGAAAAGAAAAACAGTATTAATAACTTATATCAAGGACTTAGGGTGAAAACCCTGTAAGTACAAAATTACAATAGAAGTAAGAAATTGTGGGTTGTAAACCCTTTTTCAAGTCAGGCTCACGGCCTCATGTATTACAACAGTAAGGGTAATCAAAAAGTCGAATATCTCTTCAAAGCCCTCAACCCCTTCAAGTATTTGAGAGCATGGCCTATTTGCCCTCTGCCTCATTTCTTACATAGCACTTAAACACAAAAAGGAAACTAACATATACAATCACGGCCGAAGCTGGAGCACCCTCACACAGTGCAGCCTTCTCAACTACCCCAAGTATCAGACAATTTAATAAGACAAACTGAAGGCGTAAGGGTTACAGGTCGCAACGCGCCAACCCTCAAAAGTTCCAAAGGAACCCCACAAAGAGAAAGTGCCATGGTTTAACCAGGCTTACCGAGATTTTGTAAGTGATGCTCAATCTTGTACTAGGAGCCGCACAGAAGGGAAGGCCAAGACCTGTAACAATGAAGAGAACAGTTGTTAGAAACTGGAAAACTGGAATAAACATTTATGTTTTTAAATCAAACAATAAAAAAAAATGAAGGAAGCTCTTACAGTTTTACTCACCTAATGTTTGCTTTGAGGCGCGACCACTAGCAGCAATAAAACCACCAACAACGCGAGGTGGAAACCCTACTGCAGGCAGGGAGGAAGAGATTAACATTACGGCAAACAACCCATCGCTATCTGGGAGAACAAAACCACGGCTTTCACTGAGGGAGGAGTGGTATTCAGTTAAAGATTCGGGTTAGAGCTAGTAAACTGAGAAACCCTGAAGGGAGGATAGCTAACAGATGGCCAACAACAACACATGGGACGACACTGCAAAAATGTGATAGAATGAGCCACACGAAGGCAACGAGCTAGAGGATGCTATTGTAGAGGAGCGACGCAGCTAGGGTGCACCAGCACCATTGCAGAGCGGCAGGAGGCTGAATACTACGGGCAGGATAATGAGAATAGGGTTTGAAGGAGGAACCTTTTTATCCATGCAGCATATGGTCATAGTGATGCCACGATATCACGTAAATATTTTCATGCATTGGGTGTTTTTCCCATAGTTTCGATGGACAACCATGAGAAATCGAATTATAACAATCATATACTGATTTTCCAAGGATATTCTATGATCACCAAGCCCAAAGTCAACCTATTATTAACGCATCATAACAAAAAGAATTGTTATATTATAACTATGCTATAAAACTTACGTATGGAGTGGAAAATGAACGTCCAATCAAATGCATTATGGTATTCATATAACTTGACAAGCTTAAATCTACGATTGTTATGGCAGGGTTATAATTATAACCTTTCTTGCTAGGTAAGTAATGTTAACCATAGCTTATATATGTTTGGAAAAGAGACAATTCCTCTATAAAGTTTATAGAACCATAAAATAAGGACTAAGCTAAGTTTATAGGACGAATGATCCTTAGGCCTCTTGTTCCTACTTTATACCTTGTCTTATGCTTTATGAAATATTAAATTCAATCAACTTTTGGCTTAACATAAAAGTATATTTGGAAGATCATAAAGGAGGATATTAGAGCAAAAACTATGACATTGGTCCTAATGTCCATAATAACCTCAATGGCTTATCTATTGGTTAAAATAGTAACTTTTGGTGAAAGTTACAAAAAGAGAGTAGTAACTTTTATGTAAAGACAGCTTATGCTTAAGGTAATAACCTTCACTTTAATTGATGACTTGGCAAGGTAAGCCACATTTTTCTCTCATCTGATAGTTTAACCATATTAAGATAGACAGGCCCTATAATGATTTAATGATGCATTCTTTTACAAATTATTGCCCTTAAGGACATGTCCCGTTTATAAACATAAAGGGGATAGGATAAAAGCTGTTTCAGTAAGATATATAAATTATTAATGATAAGCTCCAGTTATGCTTGAAAACAGTTGATGAGTAAATAAGAACTCTATGCATTGACATTAGTATAGTTTTCTTAAAAAGCAGTTGAAGTAAAGTTATAAACTCATTTAAACTTAAAGGTTTGAAAATGGAAACAGTAATACATAAACCCCTTATCAGTTTACACTTTCTATGCAATGTAATTGTATACAAATGAAACCATACTATAGATTTCATAACTCTGCCACTCTTACTCTGTTGTAAAGAGTTAGTAAGATATTTTTATACATCACGACTGTAATAGATATGGAATAGTTCCGTAATCATCAAGAACAATAAATTACTTCTACTAGAAAGAAGGCCAGTTATTAAATGTACCTCAACAAGCGTTGGAAATTGTTTAACATTTATTTTCTTACTGAGCTTTTCTTTTGCGACGAACTTGTTATACTTTAGAATTGCGACAAGCAGCACCAAAAACTCTTACCCGTAGTCTTTAAGAACAGGAATTTTTTTTGCATTAGCTCGAAAGCTAAGTAAGCCCAGTTTGCATGACAGTCTCACCTTGTGGTCGCAAAAATAAATAAAGTCAGTAAACTGAAAAGAACTGTTCTATCATTAAATATAACCAACAGATAATTCAAATAATGAATTTGGTAACATGTAACTAATCAAACAATTAGTGACTGCATTTATTGAAATTATATGCATTTTAAAAAAATTTAATTTTTTAGAAAATTTCGGGGTTTTGACATGGCCCACAGGTGGAAGGGAGATGGGAGCAGGCGGGAGGGATTAGGTGGTGGTGGATGCGTGGGATAGTGGGAGAATGAGGTAGGAGACTAGGAGGATGGGCGATTGGGAAAAGGGGAGCAACGAAGCAGTGATGAGGAGTGAGTGGAAGGCTCGTGAAGAAGAGGAGGCTGGAGCATGCTGAGGAGATTGAGTAGGGAAAGCGAATAGGAGGATGGGAAATTAGGAAAAGGGGAGCAGCCTAGAAATGATGAGGAGTGAGTGGAAGGCTCATGAAGAGGAGGAAAGATAGAGGTTGGAGCACACAGAGGGGATGGAGTGATACGCTGAAGGAGAACGTGGAAGGTGGGTGGGGAGGATTGTCATGTAGGTAGATGAGGTGAATGGGGTGTGAGGGAAAGGCGAGAGATGAGAAGTGTTGGATGAGAGGGTGTGGTGGAGAGAGGATAAAAGCAGGTGTGAGGTGGTTGTGTGGAATGGATGTTGCGTGTAAGTGGAGCAGCAACGATGGAGTGGAAGGTAGTGTGGAATGAGTTAAGAGTAGATAGGATGTGGGAGTGGGGAAGAGTGAAGGATGGAAGTGTGAAGGAGAATGGAAGTGAGAATGATTTTCTCGAAGAATCCTTATGAGAAGAAGCCTTATGTGAAGAAACCTCATGTTGGAATCTTGGTTTAATAAATATATTTTGATAAATGAATGTTGTATTTACAATAAAAATACCCAAGTTTAAATATGGCTTATCGATAGCGACATGTATCAATAGATATTCCACTTAATAATTAGTAATTAATGATACTAACTTCAAATAAATTCATTATGAAATATAACACTCGCAATATCCTATTAGTTTTATTACAATGGAGCTTTCAAATTTTGTATCAAAATTATCACCGAATGTTGGATTCTATTGATAGAGGAGGATATTCGACGCTTGGATTGAATTTTCAATCATTTTTAACAATTTAGAATTTGGTAAAATATCAACACATTAATTCCACTAGGAATAGCTATTGGGTCATTATGAATGGAATATATCATTAAAACTAGAATAATTCATTAATCCAATATTGTCGTGGGTGATTTGTTAAGCATGTAGACTAAAAAATTATCAACAATGTAACAAAGAAAATAACTACAAATATTCAAAGCGCTTGAGAGAGTACCTATCTACACTATGGAGTCGATAAGAATTTTCATAATTAGTAGGTCATCACTATAAGGAATGGTTATGTCAGCAGTGCTCTTTAGAGTGATTGATTATATGGTAAGATTTTTCATATTGATGTATATAACCTTGGAGCTCGGTTTTTCTATATGGACGATCTTGACTACTATGAATTATTTTCCTTTGTCCATCAGACTCGCCATGTTTACTCCACATCTACTCACACCTCTCAAATAATAACACAACACAATTCAATTTATGGAATGATTTCAAATAGAAACAAGGTATCTACAAAGAAGTTAATTCGATCTGTGGAGATTAGAAGTATATATAGACTAGCTTGGAGTGGATTCGATGTGAATCCTATTGTTACAATGGATGTGCAAGGAAGGAAGTGAGTAGCATGTTTGTAACGTGCCCAGTTACATGCTTTTATAACACAATCGTTTAGCCACCCAAAGATCCTCTTTACATGACCCTTTCAATACCAACTGTAGAAATTGGTATTGCAAGAAATTTTTGGCTCTTAATGCTACTATTTTCTGGGACTTATTCAATTTATCAAAATTTCATGCAATAAGTCTTGTTGGTGTTAGTTTTCTATAACGAAAACTTAAATCATATAGGTTTAAGTTTAAGTATATCAGACATACTAAATTCAACTTTCAATTATAGAATTGGTCAAGGATAAACGATTTTCTATAGAAAATATAGTTTGCTATGGTCTAACTATCACTATGTATTATTCTTTTACTCTGAAAAGTCTTACATTTAACACTATTAGTCCAGAACATTTGTTACATATGCATTCTTAGTCATTAGTTACATATGTATTCATGATATTGTGAATAAACAAATGCATAAGAATTCACATGAATATCCAAAACACAAGCTTCATATTCTATACTAATCATAAACAAGATCCTTCAGAGAACATTAAAATGATAAATGGAAATATTAATTGAAATAGGGCATAGAATTATGCATAACAACCGAGTTAACACAATAATTTACATTCTTTAAAGAACAAACCATGTATTAAATTCATGCATAATAGTTAAATAGTTGAAATAGAGCAACAAACACTTATTTAAATAGTTTTCAACTAGAGAAACGATCTATGTGTGAGGTACACTCCACAAAAGCGTAGGATATCTTTCTCATATATCTCTTAGCAAGGTGCCACCCCCAAGCTGAGATAATAAATTCATGAGGAGAACAATCAAAATTTCCAAAGGATAATAAACAGGTGAATAGGGCAATCCTCACTAGGTTTCTTTCATAAATTTGTACTCACCATTTCCACACACAAAACAATGAGGTTCTTTCTCAATAATTCAAGAATTTGGCACCAACCAGTTACACACCAAACAATGCATTTCCTTTCATTAATTTTTTTCAAAAAGCAAAACAATGAAATACCCACACTATTAACCAATGTCAGAAATTCCACCAAGGAAGGTTCATACACAGTTCACCTTTTCACTAGCAGTACAATCATGGATTCAAAACAGAAATCAATTCCCAACAAATATTAAATTCAATTCCTAATCAAAGTCGAATGATTAATTCCCAAACTCCCATACTCCAATAGGAAAAATGGTTCATGTCCGGAACACTAACCGACATAACTTCCATGCTTCTATAATTCTTTTTGCATGCTACATGGCCAACTTCACCCACTCATGGTCTCCAAAAAGGCCCATGTCAAAATACATGCACTAATTCCTAGCATGGACAAATCCACCCACACATGGTCTCCAAAAGACTCACGTCAACACATGCACTAATTCCCTTTTTGCACATAACTAAGGGTTATGGTTAGTCAAAAAATTAATAATGAGTAATATATAATAAAGGTAAATGTTGGCTCAAAGTTGGGCTAAGGTCACGTTATAACACCCATTAGGATATCTACAACCCCCTTTCCATCTCATTAGTGAATTCATAGTCCCATGTTCTCTTCAACGCTTTCCTTAGCGACAACTAGTTGTATTTTATATTGATATTTTCATAATACAAATTGCTCATCCCTTTAGGAATTTCATAATAAAAAATTACATCATTACATTAGGGGTTCAAAACTAGGATGTTACAACCCCTCCCCCCCCCCAATATTTAACACCATGCTCAGTGTTTCATTGTCCAAAACATAGTTTCAAAACTTATTTACAATTAAAAAATGTTCAGATGATTTAAAATTAAAAAAATAGGTACTTAGCCGACATAGTATCTTCCATCTCCTAGGTAGCTTCTTCAATACTGTAATGGGTGCATTAGACCTTTACATGTCCTATGGCTCTTACCTTGAGTATCCTTATCCTATTGTCCAATATGCATACCGGTTGAACCTGAATTCCCCCCTCTGGTTCTACATGTATCAATGACCAATCAAGTATATCAATAGGATCATGTACATAGTTCTTAAATAATGAAACATGAAAAACATTGTGTACTTTAATAGTGGGAGGTAGGGCCAAATCATATGCTAATTTTCCAACTCTATTTAGGACCTTAAATGGTCCATAGAATCCAGTTTCCAACTTCTTACAATTTCTCAGACTTAATGAACATTTCTTGCCTCTAACTTTCAAGAATACTTGGTCTCCCACTTTGAACTCTCTATATATTCTTCCCTTGTCAACATGGCTTGTCTTTCTATCATGTGCCACTTTCAAATTCTTCTTGATTTTGGCCACTTGCTCCTCCCTGTCATGTGGTATCTTAGGTCCCACTATCAATCTTTCCATAGGCTTGTACGAATTCACTGGAACATTACACCTTTCCATATAAGGTTTCAAATGGAATCATCTTCAACTATGCTTAAAATATGTTGTTATAGGAAAACTATACCAATATATATGTATTCTTCCCACTTTGTTGGTCTATCCATTACCTACATTCTCAACATATCTTCAATGACTTGATTAACTCACTCAGTTTGCCCATCTATTTGTGGATGATAGGTTTTGTCGATCAGATTAAGTTTGGTTCCAAATTCCTTGAACAAACCCTTCCAAAAATTCGAAGTGAACTTGGAATCTCAATATGAAAAATTGCCTTAGGAATCTCGTGTAACATGGCCCTTTATATCAATCTTTGCAATCTTTTCTTCTTTAAATGTTGACTAAAACGTATAAAATGAGAAGATTTTGTCAATTTATTGACAACCACCATAATGGAGCTATGTTGCTTCGTTGTCCTTGGTAATTTAGTGATAAAACCAATAGTTACTATGTACCATTTTCATTCTGGAATCGACAATGGATGAAGTATATTTGCAATGTGTCTACGCTCTGCTTTCACCCTTTAACATTCAAGGAACTTAGCACTAAGCCTTGCTTTCTCTTTCTTCATACCTGGCCAATAATACTCCTTCTTAACAACCGTAAGAGTTTTCTAATGGCTAGGATGACCTGCATAAGGAACATTATGCATATCCTATAGCATAATCCTCTTTGATTCACCCATTTCATATACATAGATTTTATTGTTGTATAGGAGAATTCCATCTTCCCCTAGTCTTTAATGCATATATTTCGATGGCACATTATCTGATTGTAAGGTTGTCTTAACTTGCAAATATTCCTCATCAAAACTCAATGCTTCCAGCAATATGCTCTTCATATTTGTTTTCCAACTACCAAAGGTTGTAATTTGCATTAGTTGATTTCTTCTACTGAGTGCGTCTGCAACTCAATTTTCCTTACCCTTAATATGCTTAGTTTCAAAGTTGAATTCGCTTAACAATTCCATCCATCTATCTTGATGAGCATTCAAGTTGTGTTGTTCAAACTTGTGATGATCCAATCTCAACTTGAATCTACTATCCATGAGGTAATTCCTCCATATTATCAAGGCGTGCACTATGGAAGTGAACTCGAGATCATGTGTAGCATATTTTTTTCATGCTTATTTAATTTATGTGATTCATAACAAATCGCATGCCCTTCTTGCATCATAAATCCATCGAGTCCTTCTAAATATGCATATGTGCATACTACATACTACATACTCTTTATTTGGATTTGCAATCTTTAAAATTGGTGCACACGTGAGTAACTCTTTCAAAAGTCTGAAATTGTCTTCACATTTCTGGGTCCAATCGAATTTTACACCCTTCTTATGTAAAGATGTAATAGGATTTGTTATTTATGAGAAAGCTTCTATGAATCTCCTTTAATCCAAACAGACCCATAAAAGATCTTACTTTATATACATTTTTAGGAGTAGGCCATTCTTATATAGCTTTGATTTTGGTAGGGTCCATGGTCACTCCTTTTGAGATAATGTGATCTAGAGATATAACATCTATTTTTGATAGAAAGTACACTTACTCAACTTAAAATACAATTGATTCTCTCTCTTAATTTGCTAGGTTACTCGCAAATGTTCTTCATGTTATTCCTCTATCTTGGAATAGATTAATATACCATTCAAGAATATAATAATAAACTTGTCCAAAAATTATTTGAATACACCATTCACCAGGTACATAAATGTGGCTGGTGCATTTGTCAGTCAAAAAGGAAAAAATGTGTATTCATAATTCCCATACCTAGTTTTGAAAGCATTTTTACTAATATATTCATCCTTGATACGTACTTGATTATAACTCGATACCAAGTTGATATTAGATAATATACTTACTCCTTACAACTTATCGAATAGATCATCGATCCTTGGTAATGGGTACATGTTCTTAATCGTATCCTTGTTCAACTCTCTATAATCCACACATAATCTCAAGGTACTATCCTTCTTTTTCACAAAGAGGGGAAGCATACCCCATGGAGATATATTGGGGCATATATAACCCTTCTTCAACAATTCTTCTAATTGCATATGTAATTCCTTCAATTGAGGTGTGCTCATTCTATTGGGATCTTTGGATATTGGAATCACTCTTGGTACCAAATCAACTGTAAATTTGATATCCCTCTTAGGAGGTAATCCTAGTACATCTTGAAATACATATTTAAACTCATGAATTAATACATATTCTTCAATAGATTTTTCTCTATTAGTTGGTATCTCTCGAACATGGATTGAGTACAACTAACAACCCTTATTGATGCACTTGTTCATTTGCATGTTGAAATTTGTTTAACAGATATCAGCCTTGGAATTCCCTTTATTTGAATAAGCTTCCTATCCTCATACAAACATGTAATGGTTTTGTCATGACAATATAGAATGGTAAAATGAAATTCCATCCAATACATCCCAATCAAGATATCATACAAACCTGCAATGGGAATTATATCTAAATTGACTCTTGTATGAATCCCATTCATCTTGAAATAACAACCCTCAAATGTTGAAGTGATCTTTCGTTTCATACCGATGGCTAAATGCACCATTCTGGAATGTGATAATTTATTCCTCGATGAGTGACCTCTTTCTATCACATTAGTGTTAATGTAATAGTAAGTAGCTCCATATCAATTAAAATAGAAATTAGTACATCAACAATCTTACCTTCAATATCAATCACATTTGATTGATTGTCTTCCTATCAAGCCACATAAATTCGAGGTATGTTCCTCATTACATCTTATACTATGGTAGATTATTGGAGATTATATATGTTGACCCCTTTATTACTTCTCTTTGGACATTTATTATATAGTATTCACCTCCATAGTTCCAACATTTAACTCGATACAATTTCCTTTGTCTTTTAGACGCAACAATCTTTGATTCACCGAGCGGGATTTGTTTGTTGGAAAATTTAATCTAGTTATCATTAACATTGATAGGCTTAGACCCCTTTTTCCTCTAATCTTGTTTGTCTTTCATTTTACCTTTCCAAACTTTGTACATATCATGTCTTCCCTTATTTTGTTCATGTAGGTATTTATCCTTCCTTATGGATTCCTTTAGAGCACGAGGTTCATCATAAGTAATTTTGTCTTGAAGTATGTTAGTAATCTGCTAAGAAATTGTTGGATTTTAACCTTCTCATATTGAATGAAACCAACATACCTTAATACTTCCAGGAACCTTCTCTCATACTCCCCCATAGTCATACTACCCAGTATGAGCTCAAAGAATTCTTGCATTTTCCTATCGTAATATTGTTGAGATAGGTATCCATGCTTAAAATACCTCTGAAACTTCTTCCATGAAATATACTTTCATCAATATTTTTCACATGCTTCAGTTTCTCCCACCACAAGTAAGCCTTTCCTTGAAGATTATATATAGTGATTTGGGCCTCCTAATTATCAGAATAATCATGCAAGTGCAAATATTTCTTCATTTTCAGCAACCACATTTTTGCACTTTCCCCTTATTTCTCTCCATTAAAAGTAGGAGGTTTGATTTTTTTGAGTTCGCCTCGTAATAGATCCTCATAATGTTTCCTCTTCGGGTACCTTTTGTATAAGGTATATATCTTTTTTCTAGGTGCCTCTTTTATGTGATGACTTTCAACTAATTTATCCTAGGAATGTTTCCCCATCTCACTTACAACTCTATTTCTTTAGTGATGGTGTATCTCAATAAATCCTCTACTCAAAGAATGTCCTTCTTCCCCTCTCATAATGGAAGACTTATGTTGCATCTAATTCTGCAGCTGCATCAAGTTCTACAACAGTTGTAGATTCACCTAGTTCTATTTCTCTAGGTTATGTTATATTTTTCCATTTTCAATATGTAAAATTTTCAATATTTGGAGCAATTCCTCTGCCTCCACCTCTAACTTATGGCCATTGGATTTTTTTCTTTCAGAACTCATCCGCACTTCCCTAGGGAGATTAGTAAGTTATGGTTCATCCACTAGAATTTTCACTACACCACTTTTTGTTTAAGCTAGAAATATAAATAGTTTTATCAAATTTTTTAGCATAAATACATCCATAAATACATGTTTTAATCTCATCATACATGTATATTTCCTTTTGTGGTTTACATTCAATCATTTAAGTTTGGCTAAATCCTCTCAGATACAAGATGGCAATAATTTCTTTGTTCTATAACCCATGAGGTTCAAGAGTCAAAACCTTCGCTTTGATCCCACTCTGTAATGTACCTCGTTACATGATTTTATAACACGCACACACACTTGTTTAGTCACCCAAGGATCCTCTTGATATGACCCTTCCAATCAAGTTGTAGAGATTGGTATAGTAGGACATTTAGGTTCTTAGTGTTACGAGCTTATGGGACTTAGCCAATTTATCAAAATTCCAAGCAATAAGCCTTACTAGTCTTAGTTTTCTACCACGGAAACTTAAATCAAACATGATTAAGTTTAAGTCTATCGGGAATACTCAATTCGACTTTCTAATATAGAATTGGTCAAGGATAAACGATTTTATACAACACATATAATTTGCTATGGTATAACTACCACTATGCATTATTCTTTTACTATGAAATGCCATTGCATTTCACACTATTAGTCCAGAACATCTGTTACATATGCATTCTCAGTCATTTGTTACATATGCATTCTTAGCCATTGATTAAATATGAATTCATGAGACTATGAATAAACATATATGTAAGCATTCTCATGAATATCCAAAACACAAGCTTCATATTCAATACAAATCATAAATCAAATCTTTCAAAGATCATTAAAATCATAAACATAATTAATAACTAAAACACGACACATAATTATGCATAATAGCTGAATTAAAACAAGAATTTACATTGTTCAAAGAACAATTCATCTATTAAACTCATGCATAATAGCCAAATAGTTGAAATAGAGCAACACACACTTATTTGAATAGTTTCCATCTGGAGCAATTGGCCATGTGTGAGGCACGATCCACCCAACCATAGGATTCCTTTCTTATAAATCTCTCAGCGAGGTGCCACCCAAAACTGAGACTATGAATTTGTTAAGAGAACACTCAAGGTTGTCAAAGGATAATAAACAAGTGAACTGGGTAATCCTCACCAGGTTTCTTTTGTAAATTTTGCACACACCATTTCCACACAAAAACAACATGGTTCTTTCTTAATAATTCAAGAATTTGGAACCAACCAGTTACACACCAAATAATTCATTTCGTTCCTTGATTTCTTTTCAAAAAGAAAAACTGTGAAATACCCACACTGTTAACCAAATTAGAAATTCCACCAAGGAATACTCATACACCATTCAACATTTCACTAGAAGTACAATTATGGTTATGCAAAGGCAATCAACTCCCAACAAATATAAAAAAAATCATTCCCTAATCAAAGTCAATGATTAACTCCATAACTCCCACGCTCCACTGGGAAGAATGGTTCATGTCCCAAAAACTAACTGACATAGCTTCCATTCCTCTCAAATTATTTTTGCATGTTGCATGGCCAAATTCACCCACACATGGTCTCCAAAAAAGGGCCATGCAAAATCCATGCACTAATCCTTGCATGGTTGAATTCACCCACACATGGTCTCGCAAAAACTCAAGTCAACCCATGCAATAATTACCTTTTTCCATATAACTAAGGATTATGGTTAGTAAACAAGGTAATAGTGATAAAAAGAAATAATGGTAGTTTTTGGCTCAAAGTTAGGATAAGGTCATGTTATAACGCCCCTTAGGGTATCTACAACCCCCTTTCCTTCTCATTGGTGAATTCATAATCCCTAGTTCTCTTCAACGCTTTCCTCAGCCATAACCAACCATTTTTTATATTAATATTTTCATAATACAAATTGTTCATCCCTTCAGGCATTTCATAATCAAAATTTACATCATTAAATCAATGGTTCAAAACTAGGGTGTTACATTCCCCTCCCCCTTACATTTAACATCGTCCTCGATGTTTCATTGTCCAAAACATAATTTCGAAACTTATTTACATTTCAAAAATGTTCAAATGCCTTAAAATAAAAACAAATACTCTTCCCGCACAGTATCTTTCATCTCCTAGCTAGCTTATTCAAGACTCTTATGGATCGTTTAGACCTTCACCTATCCTATGAACCTGTTCCTAAGTGTCTCGATATTTCAGTTCAATATGTGAACTGCCTGGCTTGAATTCCCCCCCTGGTTCTACCTGTAACAACGATCAATCAAGTATATGATTATTATCATATACATACTTCTTCAATAATGAAACATGAAAACAATGCACACTTTAACACTGGGAGGTAGGTCCAACTCATATGATAATGGTCCAACACTACTTAGGACCTCAAATGGTCCACATAATCTATATTTCAACTTCTTACAGTTGCCTAAACTTAATGAACTTTTCTTGCCTTTGACTTTCAAGAATACTTAGTCTCTCACTTGGAATTCTTTATATATTCTTCTCTTGTCAACATAACTTTTCTATCTATCCCATGCCACTTTCAAATTATGCTTAAATTTGGCCACTTAATCCTCCATGTCTTGTAGCATTTCAGGTCCCACTATCAATATTTCCATAGGCTTGTCTCGATTCACTGAAACATTACACCTTTTGCAATATAAGGCTTCAAATGGACTCATCTAAAACTATACTTGATATTTGTTGTTATAGGCGAAGTCTACCAAATATAGGTATTCTTCCCACTTGGTAGGTCTATCCATTACATACATTCTCAGCATATCTTCAATGACTTGATTAACTTGCTCAATCTACCCATCTATTTGTGGATGATAGGTTGTGCAGAGATTGAGTTTGGTTCCAAATTCCTTGAACAAACATTTCCAAAAGTTTGAAGTGTACTTGGAATCTCGATGTGAAATAATTGCCTTAGGAATCCCGTGTAACCTAGAAACTTCCTTCATATAAATGTATGTAATATTTGATGCTTTAAATTGTTACTGGATAGGTATAAAATAAGCATATTTTGCCAATTTATCGAACACCACCATAATGGAGTCATGTTGCTTCGTTGTCCTTAGTAATCTAGTGATACAATCAATAGTTACCATGTCTCATTTTCATTATGGAATTGGTAGTAGATGAAGTAGACATGCATGATGTATACGCCCTGCTTTCACCCTTTGACATTCAAGGCACTTAGCAATGAACCTTGCTATCATTTTCTTCATGCGTGTCCAATAATATTCCTTCTTAATAGTTGTAATATTTTTCTAATAGACATGATGGCATGCATAGGGAACATTATGCATCTCTTATAGTATAATCCTCTTTAATTCATCCCTTTCATGTACATATATTTGATTGTTATACAGGAGAATTCCATATTCCTCTAGTTTATAACGTATATATTTCAATGGCACGTTGTCTATATATAAGGTTGTCTTAACTTGCAAATAATGCTCATCAAAACTCAATGCTTCCAACAATTTGCTCTTCAATTCTATTTCCCAACTACTGATGTTTGTAATTTTCATCAATTGATTTCTTCCACTGAGTGCGTCTACAACTTGATTTTCCTATCCCTTAATATGCTTAATTTCAAAGTTGAATTCGCTTAAGAATTCCATTCATCTAGATTGACGATCATTCAAGTTGGATTGTTCAAACACATATTTTGAATTGTGACGATCTAACCTCAACTCGAATATGCTACCCATGAGGTAACCACATTATCAAGGAGTGTACTATGGTAGAGAGATCCACATCATGCGTAGCATACTTCTTTTCATGATCCTTTAATTTCCATGATTCATAACAAATCGCATGCCCTTCTTACATCATAACTCCATTGAGTCCTTCCAGATATGCATCCATGCATACTACATACTCCTAAGTTATTTAGATATGCAATCTTTAAAATTGGTGCACATGTGAGTAATTCTTTTAGAAGTCTGAAACTATCTTCACATTTCTAGGTCCAATTGAATTTTACACCCTTATTCTTTAAAGATGTAATATTTGTTGTTTTGGAGAAAGCTTGTATAAATCTCTTGTAATAACCAACCAACCCCATAGAATATCTTACTACATATACATTTCTATGTGTAGGCCATTCTTGTATAGCTTTTGTTTTTGTAGGGTCCTCGGTCACTCCTTCTTCTAAGATAATGTGACCTAGATATAACTACTACTTTTGATAGAATGTACACTTACTCAACTTAGAATACATCTAATTATCTCAAAATTTGTAAGGTTACTCTCAGATGTTCTTCATATTCTTGCTCTATTATGGAATAGATTAATATAACATCCAGGAATGCAATAATAAACTTGTCCAAAAATTATTTGAATACACCATTCATCAAGTGCATAAATGTGGCTAGTGCATTTGTCAATCCAAAAGGAAAAAATGTGTATTCATAATTCCCATACCTGGATCTGCAAGTAGTTTTACAAATATCTTCATCCTTGATACACACTTGATTATAACCTAATATCAAGCCAATTTAAGAGAATATTCTCTCTCCTCACAATTGATCGAATAGATAATCAATACTTGTTAATGGGTACCTATTCTTAACCATAGCCTTGTTCAATTGTATATAATCCACACATAATCTCAAGGTACCTTTCTTCTTTTTCATGAAGAGGTAAGGCACTCCCCATGGTGATATATTGGGGCTTATATAACCCTTATTCAACATTTCTTCTAATTGCATCTTCTATTCCTTCAATTAGGGTGTTCTCATTCTATAAGGAGCTTTGGATATTGGAATTGCTCCTGGTACTAAATTGATTGTAAAATCGATAACCCTTTTAGAAGGAATCTTGGTACATATTGAAATACATCTTTAAACTCTTGCAATAATGCATATTATTCGATATATGGTTCTCTGTTAGTTGGTATCTCTTCAACATTGAATGAGTACAATTGGCAACCCTTCCTGATACACTTCTTCATTTGCATGGATTAAATTTTTCTAACAAATATTGGACTTGGAATTCCCTTTATTTGAATCGACTTCCTATCCTCGTCCAGATACATAATGGTTTTTTCATGACAATCTAGAATGGAAAAATGAAATTCCAACCAATCCATCCCAATCAAGATATCGTACAAGCCAAGGGGAATTATATATAAATTGGATCTTGTTTGAAACATATTCGTCTTGGAACAACAACCCTTGATCATTGAAGTGATCTTTCATTTCAAACCAGTGGCTAACTGCACCATTCTAGATTGTGATCATTTACTACTCAGTAAGTGACATATTTTAATCCCATTAGCATTAATGTAACTATAAGTGTCTCTAGATTCAATTAAAATTAAAATTGGTACATCAACAATATTACCTTTAATCTCAATCATAGTTGATTGATGGTCTGCTTGTTGATTATCCAGAGCTGCATAAATTCGAGGCATGTTCCTCGCTACATATTCTTCTGTGGTAGCTTATTGAATCTTATATATGTTGGCCCCCTTTTTACTTCTCTTTTGACATTTCTTAAGATAGCGATCATCTACACAGTTCCAAAATTTAACTTAATACGACTTCCTTTGTCCTAGAGACTCAACCATCTTTGATTCACCTAGAGGGATTTGTTCTTTGGAAAATTTCATCTGTTTATATTTAGCATCGAGAGGTTTAGACCCCCTTTTCTGCTAATCTTGTTTGTCTTTTAGTTTACCTTTCCAAAATTTGTACATATTATGTCTTCCCTTATCTTGTTCATACAAGCCTATTTGGCCTTCCTTATGGATTCCTTCATAGTACGAGGTTCATTATAAGTAATTTTATCCTGATAATATGTTGTTAATCCGCTAAGAAATCATGGGATTTTAACCTTCTCATCTCAAATGAAATCAACATACCTTAATAGTTCCAGAAACCTTCTCTCATGCTCCTCCATAGTCATATTACCCAATATGATTTCAAAGAACTCTTGCTTTTTCATGCCGTAATACTACTAAGACAGGTATTCATGCTTAAAATACATTAGAAACTTCTTCCGTGAAATGATCCTTTCATCAATATTTTTCACCTGCTTCAGTTTCTCCCACCACTGCTAATCCTTTCCCTAAATATTGTATATAGTGATTCGGGCCTCCTAATTTTCAGAGTAATCAAGAAAATGAAAATATTTATTCTTTTCCAACAACCAGATTTCTTCACTGTGATCCTCTAATTTCTCTCCATTAAAAGTAGGAGGTTTGATTTTTCTGAGTTCACCCTGTAATGGATCCTCATCATATTTCCTCTTCATGTACGTTCTGGATAAGGTATATGTCTTGTTTCCAGGGGCCTCTTTTCTGTGACAACTTTCAACAAGTTTATCTTGGGAATGTTGTTCCATTTTACTTACAGATCTACTTCTTGAGTGTTGGTGTCTCTCAATAAACACTGTACTCGAAGAATATCCTTCTTCCCCTCTCACAATGGAAGAAACATGTTGCGCTTGATTCTGTAATTGAATCAAGTTCTACAACATTTGTAGATTCACCTCGTTTTATTGTTCTAGGTTCTATAGTATTTTTCCATTTCCACTCTGTAAATTTTTCAATGTTTGGAGCAATTCCTCTGCCTACACCTTTGTCTTATGGCCAATGTTTTGTTCTTTGGGAAGTCATCCCCACTTCCCCAACAAGATTTGGAAGTTCTAGTTCATCTACCATTTTCACTACACCACTTTCTACTTAATATGGAAATCTAAATAGTTTTTTCAAATTAGTTAGACATAAACACATCTATATATACATATTTTAACCTTATCATAAGTGTATATTTCCCTTTGGTATTTTCATTCAATGGTTCAAGTATGGTTAAATCATACCATATACAATATGGCAATAATTTCTTTGTTCTATAACCCATAAGGTTCGAGAGTTGAAACCTTCGCTCTAATACCACCCTGTAACGTACCTTGTTACATGATTTTATAACACACACTTGCTTAGTCACCCAAGGATCCTCTTGCCATGATTCTTCAAATACCAGCTGTAGAAATCGGTATAACGAGAGATTTTGTCTCTTAGTGCTACAACATTATGGGACTTAGCCAATTTATCAAAAATATAGGCAATAAGCCTTGATGATATTAGTTTTCTATTGCATAAACTTAAATCATACAGGTTTAAGTTTAAGTCTATCAAACAAACTCAATTCGACTTTCAATTACATAATTGTTTATGGATAAATGGTTTTCTACAACACATATAGTTCGCTATGGTCTAACTACCACCATGTATTATTCTTTTACTCTTAAACGTCATTGTATTTAACAATATTAGTCTAGAACAACTATTACATATACATTCTTAGTCATTTGTTACATATGCATTCTTAGTCATTGGTTACATATGCATTCATGAGGTTATGAGTAAACAGATACGAAAGAATTCACTTGAATATGCAAAACACAAACTTCATATTCAATGCAAATCATAAACCAGATCCTTCAGAGATCATTAAAATCATAAATGGAAATAATAACTAAAACTAGGCACATAATTATGCATAGTAGTTGAGTTAAAATAAGAATTTACATTCTTCAAAGAACAATCCATCTAGTAAACTCATGTGTAATAGCTAAATAGCCGAAACATAGAAACAAACACTTATTTGAATACTTGTTAGTTGGAGCAACTAGATATGTGTGAGTCACGCTCCACCCAACCGTAGGATTCCTTTCTCATAAATCTCTCAACAAGGTTCCACCCCCGAGTTGAGACTATGAATTCACTAGGAGAACACTCAAGGTTGTTAAAGGATAATAAACAAGTGAACATGGTAATCCTCACCAGGTTTATTTCATAAATTTGGAACTCACAATTTCCACACAAAAATAACGTGCCTCTTTCTCAAAATTTCAAGAATTTGGCAACAACCAATTACACACCAAACAATGCATTTCCTTCCATGATTTCTTTTCAAAAATCAAAATAGTGAAATACCCACAATGTTAACCAATGCCAGAAATTCCACCAAAGAAGGTTCATACACAATTAAACATTTCACTAAAAATATAGTTATGGTTATGCAAAAAAAAATCAACATCTAACAAATATCAAAATTCATTTCCTAATCAAAGTTGAATGATTAATTCTAGAATTCCCACACTCCACCAAGAATAATGGTTCATGTCCCAAACACTGACTGACATAGCTTCCATGCCTCTCAAATTATTTTTACATGCTACATGGCCAACTTCTCCCACACGTGGTCTCCAAAAAGGCCCATGCTAAAATCCATACATGAATTCCTTTCATAACCGACTTCACCCACACGTGGTCTCCCAAAATACTCATGTCAACCCATGCACTAATTCCCTTTTGCACATAAATACAAATTATGATTAGTAAAAAAACAACAATGATTAAAATATAATAAAGGCATTTTTTCCCACAAAATTGGGATAAGGTCATGTTATAACCTCGTTAGGCTATCTATAACCCCTTGGCCTTATCACTAATGAATTTATAGTCCCCTATTTTTTTCAACGCTTTCCTCAACCACAACCAACTGTATTTTATATTAATATTGAAGTAATACAAATTGTTCAACCCTTCAGGCATTTCATAATAAAAACTTGAAAAGTTTCCAAATTGGGGTGTTACAATGTTTCAACATATGATAGGGATTAGGCCACATGGAGGCACTATGTATATTTACAGGTGTGCTAAAGAAGGTTCCCCACTTTTTCCTACTTTCTTTCCATCCCTCCTCATATCTCATCCACATTCCCTCGATTAACGAGTCTTGTGATCCCAAACTGAATTTTCACTGATTTTAAAGTAAATAAAGGTGGATATAACATTATTTTAGCATATCACATATATTTTTTCTCACCTTTCAATCATTCGATCTTGATGTGTGCTTCTTTGTTTTCCTTAGATTCATTTGTGACTATTTTGCGGGTGAAGGTGAACGATAAACATACCATCCTTTCTTTGTATTGTTTTCTTATTGCAATGCTACTAGCCTCTTTTTGAAATCCATCATGCCATATGTCATCTATGAAGTCACATAAGTGATTATATAAGTAGCTTAGTCCATTAAAAGATCTCAAATACATTGCATTAAAATATCTTAAATACATTGCAATATTTCTCATGAATAGTAGGAAAGCGTCACATAAATGTTTATATAAGTAGCGTGGTCCATTAAATGATATTAAAGACATTTCAATATTTGTCGCGAATAGTAGAAAGCATCACATAAGTAAACATGTAAGTAGCTTACTCCATCAAAAGATATTAAAGACATTGCAATATTTGTTACTAATAGTAGGAAAGTGTGGCTAGGTAAGGAATACTGCAAATATACACTTACATTCAAGGCCAAAATATTTTGACAATTGATTAGGGAAGTAATTGGTGATTTATGTTTGAGTTTAAAAGGTTTTGAAACATTCAATCTTTTCAATTGTCTTTCCATTAGGTCTTTATTTTTTTATTGTTTGTGATGTTATGAATTTTTATTATTTCATTTTATCTTTTTTTAATAATTATGTCAACCTAAGGATTAAGACCACTATGATTTAATGTTTAATTGGTCTCATGTTTCATTGTGTCTTTCACATTGCTATATAGATCCTTTAAAAACTACACCATTCACTTGGAATCTAATATTATATATGTATCATAAACATTTTATTTCTTCACAATATCTTCTTTCAACTTTGGCCTTGAAAGATACCCCTTTCATGGTTGATAACATTAATTTGAAATCGTCTTCTATGTAATTTGAGACTATACAAAAAAAATTAGTGCAAAATTTATGTCTTCTATGTATCCTCCTCATCAATTGTTTCCATTGTTGTGATGGTCGTTAATGTGACCAGTCCGGCCTTTCCTGCTCAACCGTCTGTGTTTGGTGGACTGTGTGGTAATTTGATTTAGTCTTTAAGTTCTAGATACATTCTATAGTTGAATTTTGTGTCATCCGACAAATCATACACCATTTGATTTACATTATCATCATTATAGGGACAATTTGTAGTTGAGTGAGGATTGAATATTTCACAAATGTCACAAAAATAGCTTGATTGTGTTGTCTGAAAATTTGTTGTAGTTCATTCTTTTGGGAATATTCTTGGAATTTCTCCAAGTTACTTCATTTTACTCTGGTACGCAATGCGGTCATTATGATACCTTCTTAGCTTATCATAGTGGTAGGTATTTCTATTATGGCCTTCCCCAGAACATGTGGTACACCGTAATTCGTTATGCTTCATTGTAATGTGTTATAATAATTTTTGTATTATTTCAATATTTTCTTCTTGTCATTTGTCAACATGTCTAGTCGAATAGTTTGTATTTGATTCAACTCTTAAATATTTATTTAGGACGTCATCATATGCAATGTATTCATTCATCAACAATGGCATATTGATTCTCAGTTGAAGATCTGTGACAAAGAATTGGATCACCAACACTTGGTCCATCTTAGATGTCATATAGATGAGGATATCCTTAAATCTTCAGTTGTATTCTCGTACAATTTCCTATCCTTTTCTTGATTTCTTTTAACTTGTGTCCAGCCATATGCTTGGTGTCATCGGCTTTGAAATTTCTTAGGAAAATATCTTTTATTTGTTGTTTCGACTTGGGAACTTCTTCAAGAAAGCTCATGTACCACGTGAGTGCTCTGGTTCTAAGACCTCATGCAAAATGTGCAATCTGTTGGTTCTCATAATTAATGAGGTTATCCTACCAAAGGGCCGATTTGCATACAAACCAATGTTTCTTTGGGTCACCATCCCTTTTGAAAATAGGAGTATTTACTAGGTACAGTAAGCCATATTGATATATTTATGATTTTTAGTAATTATGAGAGTAGACTATTGACTGACATACTTGTTGCTAAAATCTTATAGGTGTGATTGCTACCACAAGAGATGGAATTCTTCTGAATATTGTTCATCACTAGGTCGGTTCTTCGACAAGTTGGTCGCTTCAATCAATAATGTTGTTGGTAGGGGGTACATCCATATGTTTTGAATAAAAGAAGTTAAAATAATTTCTTCCAAATTCAGGTGTGAAGGTAATCTAGTTACCATGTGCTAGGCATTAAATCATCATCCTATATTCAATTTGACCACATTGAACTAGCTAACTCCATATGTTGTTGTCTCCTTGTTTCAATCCCATGTCGCACTCAACTATTCTAATACTTGGCCCATTCATCATTATCATTGGTACATACTCGATGGGAGTCGAGGCATCTGGAATTGCAATGTGCAAATCATACGAGCTTAGCACCATTGAGTGCGACCGATCTATTGGTGTTGGCACCTCACCTTATCTCTCATTTGGTTGACTTTCTTTCGACTCAGGCAATACTTTTGGCTACTCGTCCATCTCACATAGTTTCTTTATACTTATTTTTCCACATAATGGACTAGAAATATCCCTCAGTCACTCTCGTCTGTAACGAACATAAAATAATAATTAAATAACTATTCTATAAGTAATAATAACTATTAAATATCAATATTAATTATTAATCT